>PISX010016345.1:0-46586 GCA_004024625.1 Mellivora capensis
GAGATCAGGAACACAACAAGGATGCCCACTCTCACCACTCTTGTTCAACATAGTATTAGAAGTCCTAGCAACAGCAATCAGACAACAAAGAGAAATAAAAGGTATCCAAATTGGCAAGGAAGAAGTCAAACTCTCTCTCTTCGCAGATGACATGATACTTTATATGGAAAACCCAAAAGACTCCACCCCCAAACTACTAAAACTCATACAGCAATTCAGTAATGTGGCAGGATACAAAGTCAATCAGGAAAGTCAATAAGAAATCAGTGGCTTTCTTATATACTAACAATGAAAATACAGAAAGGGAAATTAGAGAATCGATTCCATTTACTATCGCACCAAGAACCATAAGATACCTGGGAATAAATCTAACCAAAGAGGTAAAGGATCTGTACTCAAGGAACTACAGAACACTCATGAAAGAAATTGAAGAAGACACAAAAAGATGGAAGACCATTCCATGCTCTTTGGTCGGAAGAATAAACATTGTTAAAATGTCTATACTGCCTAGAGCAATCTATACTTTTAATGGCATTCCAATCAAAATTCCACTGGTATTTTTCAAAGAGCTGGAGCAAATAATCCTAAAATTTGTATGGAATCAGAAGAGACCCCGAATTGCTAAGGAAATGTTGAAAAACAAAAATAAAACTGGCAGCACCACGTTACCTGATTTCAAGCTTTACTACAAAGCTGTGATCACCAAGACAGATGGTACTGGCATAAAAACAGACACACAGACCAGTGGAACAGAGTAGAGAGCCCAGATATGGACCCTCAACTCTATGGTCAAATAATCTTCGACAAAGCAGGAAAAAATACACAGTGGAAAAAAAGACAGTCTCTTCAATAAATGGTGCTGGGAAATTGGACAGCTATATGTAGAAGAATGAAACTCGACCATTCTCTTACACCGTACACAAAGATAAACTCGAAATGGATAAAGGACCTCAGTGTGAGACAGAAATCCATCAGAGTCCTAGAGGAGAACATAGGCAGTAACTTCTTCGATATCAGCCACAGCAACTTCTTTCAAGATATGTCACCAAAGGCAAAGGAAACAAAAGCAAAAATGAACTTTTGGGACTTCATCAAGATCAAAAGCTTCTGCACAGCAAAGGAGACAGTCAACAAAACAAAGGGGCAACCCACGGAATGGGAGAAGATATTTGCAAATGACAGTACAGACAAAAGGTTGATATCCAGGATCTATAAAGAACTTCTCAAACTCAACACACACAAAACAGATAATCATATTGTAAAATGGGCAGAAGATATGAACAGAGACTTCTCCAATGAAGACATACAAATGGCTAACAGAACCATGAAAAAATGTTCATCATCACTAGCCATCAGGGAGATTCAAATTAAAACCACATTGAGATACCACCTCACACCAGTTAGAATGGCTAAAATTAGCAAGACAGGAAACAACGTGTGTTGGAGAGGATGTGGAGAAAGGGGAACCCTCCTACACTGGTGGTGGGAATGCAAGTTGGTGCAGCCACTTTGGAGAACAGTGTGGAGATTCCTCAAGAAATTAAAAATAGAGCTTCCCTATGACCCTGCAATTGCACTACTGGGTATTTACCCCAAAGATACAGATGTGGTGAAAAGAAGGGCCACCTGTACCTCAATGTTTATAGCAGCAATGGCCACAGTCGCCAAACTGTGGAAAGAACCAAGATTCCCTTCCACGGACGAATGGATAAGGAAGATGTGGTCCATATACACTATGGAGTATTATGCCTCCATCAGAAAGGATGAATACCCAACTTTTGAAGCAACATGGATGGGACTGGAAGAGAGTATGCTGAGTGAAATAAGTCAAGCAGAGAGAGTCAATTATCATATGCTTTCATTTATTTGCGGAGCATAACAAATAACACGGAGGACATGGGAAGATGGAGAGGAGAAGGGAATTGAGGGAAATTGGAGGGGGAGATGAATCATGAGAGATTATGGACTCTGAAAAACAACCTGAGGGGTTTTGAAGGGGTGGGGGTGGGAACTTGGGGGAGCCAGGTGGAGGGTATTATGGAGGGCATGCATTGCATGGAGCACTGGGTGTGGTGCAAAAACTATGAATTCTGTTATGCTGAAAATAATTAAATAAATAAATAAATAATAAATGAATTAAAAAAAAAAAAGAAAATAGAGGAAGAAGCTGCAAACCAAAGAATGCAGATGGATTCTAGAGGGGAAAAAAAAAAAGATTCCCCACACCCTCCTTGAGCTTCTAGAAAGAACTTATTGTTGACACCTTAATTTTAGCCCGGGTGATCTGTGTCAGGCTACTCCCTCTGGAAATATGAGATATTAAATTTGTGTTGTTTTAAGACACCATGTTTGTGATATTTTGTTATATAGCAGCAATAGGAAACTAATACAGTATTCCATGTAAAAGCAGCTAATTCAGCTCACAACTCAATCACATAAATATTTTTCCAGAAGATAATATACTTGAGTAAGAAGCTAAAGTGTGTAACTGTACTTCCATTCATTTTCTTCCAGAATATTAAAAAGACATGTAGTCAAGCAACAAAATGTAATAAAATTAATAATTTTTACTACTTCATCAAGGACAGTCTTATGTGAACCCTTTTTTTTTTCTTCCTGTGAGTGTATGAAGGTAAAGAATACATGACTATTAGTAAGTTTGGTGTCACTATCTTGATTTCTGTGAAGTCTAGTGGTTTTAATCTCTTTTACTTTTGCATCATCAGTGGAAGGCAAATAATGCCTTGGGATTTTGTGAAATGAGTTTTGACCTTGGGAACCCTCTAAAATATTTGGGAGACAGCCCAGCGTCCACAGGGTGAGGACTGCTAGGTAAATCCTCATATTATAAGACATTCTCTTTTAACCATACTGCTCCTCCCTCTCATGGGGGGATGGGAAAAGCCAAGACACTCTCCACAGACTTTTGGAAAATCCCCACTCCCTCCCACCAATTCTTTTATACTGAATAGATAGGGTTGGTCCTGGGATGGTGGGTGCTGGGAGCAAGGTTAGCTCTGGAGAGTGTGTTTGTGCCTCAGGGGTACAGAATATTTTTTTTCCTCTAGTTTGAGGTCACTCAGTATTCAGTTGAAGAGGCTTTGAATTTTGCAATGGGGTTTAAATTATAAGTGAAAGTTCTATTTTCAAGAGAATCCCTGGTTCCGCTTTAGAATGAGTTAAATAGCATCCCAAACCATGCTGGGTTTTAAAAACTGAATACAAATCAGGAAGCAATTTGGAAAATGTTTTCTTATAACCCACTGTGAACACTTTATAGAAGTCCAGATGTGCTTCTGAAGAAGTGAAAAAGCACAGTGATACAAATGAAAAATACGCTAAGATCCAACACTATCCTGAACTCCTGTAAAAGCAATCGTGGACCTCTGTTTTAATTCTTGTATTTGGTCTTCTGCACACAGTGGGTGCCAAATAAATACAACTCACTGACTGATGGAAGGATAGGAGAGAAATTGGATGAACTTGATGATGGCAAAATTTCAAGTAGGAAAAGCTGATCCATTGCACTTGGCCCCTTCAGGGAAGCAGTAAGGTTGTATGCCTAAACTGTGGGTTTGCGTATGGCTGTAGTACTTTCATGCTGTGTGATTTCAGACAAATTAACTATTTTGAGCCTCATTTTAATCTCTTGTGAAATGAAGATAATAAATGTACCTAATGTTTATTATGGGGACCTAATAATGGTGAGGTATGTAATGGTGAGGGATATTTTGCAACATGCCATTCAGATTTTAATTCCAATATAATCATTAACCCTGATGGCATCATTACAAATGTGAGGGCAGTCTGACAGTGAAAAACAGGGCAGAGGAGGGAGAGTTAAGCCTAAGGGTCATGAAACCTTCCTTGCCTCTCAGCATGGTCCTCAAAGTCTAAGCTGAGACTCTGCCATTTCTGTGTGACCCTGGGGATCATTTCCATGTACTTTCATAGTGCATTCTAGATACTATGTGTGGAATCACGTGGAGTGGCTGTTAGATATGTAGGTTATATCCTCCTGCAAGCAGATTCCTGGTCCTCTCATCCAGACCCTCTGAAATAATCTTTAATGCTAGAGTCGAGTTTCATCTGTCAACAGGTCCTGATGTCAGCATGATTCTGATGCACATTCAAGTTTGAGATCTGCTGCCTTAAGCTCTTTGTGACTCAAGTTCCTCATCCATACATCTACACATCCATATTTTATCAGAAGTTGTCAGGTCTCCTGGATAGCACCAGAATGATAAACTTCAATTATTTTTTCATGATTTAAGAAGTGTTATACTTTTATCTTCAACCAAGAAATCAGCTTATTTATTTTAAAAATCAAATGCTATATGTTGGGTAAGTGAATTTAAATAATAGAAAAAAACTCACAAAAGTCAAATGGATAGGCAGATGATGGAGAGTAATCAATGAACGGAAATAATGTTTATTTTCTGTGATTCTACTATTTTAGAAATGGAAATATTTACTCTTTTTGCTCTGGCCAAACTGTTCATTTGGTGATGAATTAATTTGAGAAGCAAGACACAAGACGTAACTAACAGAACTGGCAAACATGCAGAAAAGGCCATCTCGTGGTTAGGTCTGTTGGAAAGAAACCTCAGACTTCCACGGAACAGCACGAGTGTACTTAGGGGTGGAAAGGAGCACGTAGTGAGCTGCTGACAGCAGACTTGGGGTTATCCAAATGCAGTTGAAGGGACCTGGGTTCCAGTAAATGCTCTGCTTCAGCCTGTGGAATCCTTCTTTTCTCATTATCATCACCAGATGATATAGTCAGGTCTTCCTTGGCACAGGATGCTGAGCTGGACCCTGTGCTCACAGGGTGATCAATTTTCCTGAGACAAACTCCTGTGCTGCCAGAAGCAAGGGACAGTTTCCAGATGATGGCTATGGCTGCTCCCTCCTCTACAAAGCTCAGTTTTCCTTGTATGATGACCATATGTCCTGGGGTTTCTAGCTGAGACTCAATTTAATGTAATTTTATTCTTTTCAAAAAACCATTAATTAAATTTCTAACTAAATCTGACATAATTGTTCTTCATTTATAGGAATACATGTATTATTCCTATAAATTATAATGTATTTATTATATATATATTAAAGTCACAAATCAGAAAAAAAAACTTCTCTGTCAGATCAGATTTTCCAAATTTTGGCTCAGGAATCATGGTCATCTATGAGGTCAGGTGGAAGACAGAACTATTAAGTGGTGCTATAACGAGTAGGTAGAACTACTTAATAATGAGCAAACCAAATGGATACAGTCCAGTTTGGTGTGCTAGAGACAGCATAATCTTGTATAGGCATGTGTAAACATGTCTGCTTTCTTTTTTTTTAAGATTTTATTTATTTGACAGAGAGAGAGACCACAGGTAGGCAGAGAGACAAGCAGAGAGAGAGGAGGGGAAGCAGGCTCCCCGCTGAGCAGAGAGCCCGACATGGGACTCGATCCCAGGACCCTGGGATCATGACCAGAGCTGAAGGCAGAGGCTTAACCCACTGAGCCACCAGGGGCCCCAACATGTCTGCTTTCAATCAGTGTTCTTATAAAAGTTATTCTGTTAGTGGAATATATTTTTTACAGCTGAGGAATCATGCATGGTTAATGTTGGCAGATGGATTTAAGAGAAGTAGCAAGACATGCTTTGTTAGTCACTGAAATGCTTCTCACAGCGTCTCTTCTTGCTTCCCATATGTTGCTTTCTTCTTCCATATTGATTTTTGTGGACAAGACTTCACCAGTCATTGTTGATCTGAGTTTCCTTTGCGCTCTTATATCCTGGACAGCATATCAAATACTTTTTTTTTCTTCTTCTTTAGATCTGAACTGAGCAGTATTTTAAAAAAAGTATTTAAAGAAAGTATTTTTTAAAAAGCCAAATCATTGGTTCCAGGTTTCAGCTTAAACCCAGTTTTAGTTCCTGTTCCTCTTGGAGTATTTAGAACCATTTAATATTTTCCCCTTTTGCTGGATTTTTTAGGTGACTGTGATATGTGAACCAAAAATTGCTGTGTGTGATCTGACAAGGGATATATTTTTCTGACTTGTGCATTTATTTATATTAAATGTCTTATAAATGGGGAGAAACTATGTTGGATCTCATTATCAATTTAATGAATCACTTTTTTTCCCCTATGTGTTGGGTATGGGGCCCATGGGGTCCTTGGCTTTCATAGGTCTCTAGGGAGGGGACCCTTGACTTTCCACATGGCCCCAGGACCCTGAAGCTCTCTCAGCTGATGCTATAACTTACCTTGGGCAGAGAAATATATGTGAGACTGTCCATGGTCTCTTCTGCTGTAGTATTCCTTCTCTGTCTTCTGACCACCACACTCCCAATCCTATTGGCTCTCTTCGGAATCAGAAAGTAGGCCCTCTTTCTCTTTTTCTTATATCCCAAGGCTGAAAGAATCCTTCTCACATCTAAGGGGCAGGTGTGAGATTCTCTTTCAAATTGTTGTCCAAGTGTTATGTCTGCCCATCTAATCTCCTCACTCAAGAGCACAAAATCCAGAGAGGCTCATTTCTGGATTTTGCTTTGTTTGGTTCTGTTTTCTGTCCCACCAAAACTTCCTTTGAGGCAGCCAGCTGGCTGATGCAGGAAAACAATGAGCATAACACATCTTGAAATGTCAGAAGTACTACACTGCATTGGTACTCATGGGAGCTCTCTCTTGATATCTTCGAATTCCCTTTGAGTAATTATTTACAAGTAATTATATTTCCTCCCTCTGATATATACTCTGGAAACTAAGAGGCTTTCCTGAGGAATCTCCTTGCAAAGGCAGTCTGCTCACTGCCAACTCTCATAGAAACCCTTCCAGATACCATTTTCTTCATTTTGGTTCCTGGTGCAGAATTTAAGTTTTTGAAAGACAATTTAAAAACAATATTGTGGGGTGCCTGGGTGGCTCAGTTGGTTAAGTGCCTTTGCCTCAGGTCATGATCCTGGAGTCCTGGGATTGAGTCCCGCATCAGACTGCCTGCTTGACAGGGAGTCTGCTTCTCCCTCTGACCCTCCCCCTTCTCATGCTCTCTCTCTCTCTCATTTTCTCTCTCTCTCAAATAAATAAATAAATAAAAACCTTAAAAACAATACTGTGAAATTTAATGGGTTGAATTGCATCCTCCCAAAATATATGTTGAAGTCCTAGCCCCCCAGTATCTGAGAATGTGACCTTATTTGAAAACAAGGCCACTGCAGATATAATTAGATGAGGTCATATGGAAATAGGGTGGGCCCATAATTCAACATGACTGGTGTTCTTATAAGCACATGGCCATGTGAAGACAGAGGATTGGAGAGTTGCATCTATAAGCCAGGGAATGCCAAAGATTGCTGGCAAACTGTCAGAGGCTAGGACTAGGCAAGGAAAGGATTACCCTACAGATTTTATAGGGACATGGCTCTGCTGACACCTTGGTTTCAAACATGTAGAACCCAGAACTGTGACATAATAAATTTCTGATGTATTAAGGTACTCATTTGTGGTATTTTGTCATATCAGCCCTAGGAAATGTAATCCATAGTATGTAAGTCATTGATATTGAACTTAGATTTTTTTGTTTAAAAAAATTAAGCTATAATATATAACAATAAAGTATGTGAATTGAAAGTCCACAAACTTTAAGTATATTGTTCAATTTTTATATGTAAATAATAGTTTTTTAATTAAATTTTTTCTTCTGATGAATTTGAGAGAGAACATGAGTTTGTGTGGAGGGAGGGGCAAAGGGAGACAGAGAGAGAGAGAGAGAGAGAGAGAGAGAATCTCAAACAGACTCCACATCTAGCATGGAACCCAATGCAGGGCTGATCTCACAACCTTGAGATCATGACCTGAGCTGAAATCAAGAGTCAGATACTTAACTGACTGAGCCAGCAGGCCCTGCATGTAAATTTTAGTAGTTTTTTTTAATGTATACCTATGTAACCATCATCCAGACGAGTAGATAAAATATCTCCAACACTTAAGATGGCTCTCCTTGGGCTGCTTCCCAGTCAATATCATTTTCTTTGACCCTGAGAAGTAAACATTATTTTGACTTCTACCCCTATTAGTTCCACTTATTCTTGAACTTTGCAAAAATGGAATCATAAATACATACTCTTTTTGGTTTAGCTTCTGATCAACATAAAGCCTATAAGATTCTCTCATGTTGTATGCTCATTGACTTTAGAGTTAAGAATAATATAGTTCTCCATATTACTTAGGGACAGAATTAGCTCCTTAACTTTACGATGTAAAGTTCCTTCTATGAATTGATTTAATTTTATGATATAGTTTAATGAACTAGAAATGGCTGGAGCTGTCAGCATAAGAGAGTTTCAATGATTCTGATCTTTAAAAAATAATTAAATATACATGTGCTGAACATCTTTCACTTGGTAGGATGGAATTAGAAATTGTAAGTGAATCACACAATGAGAGACATGCATGTAAACTGCATGTATCATTGAAAAGACCCATGTGGGGCTCTTGCTTAATCCTGGAACATAACAGGAGAAAAACAAACATTTGTTCAGAAATCAGAGTAAATTCCCTTTGATCCAGTAATTACATTTCTAGGAATTTATGTCAAGGAAATAACTAGGTGTGCAAAAAGTTTAGTTAAGGGATTTTTACATTTATTACTGCTGATAGGGGAGGGGAAGAGTGAGAGAGAACATGAGCAAGCAAGAGAGAACTAAAATGGAGGGGAAGCAGCTAAACTCTCAAACTCTCTAAATTAAGACACATCACAAAATAACAAGTGTTTCCATTTGTCAAATTTAATGCATTTCTACTTAAGCAATGAAATATTTACAGTGCTTAAAAATTACCTATGTGTTTTAGAAGTATCTTTAATGATGTGAACATATTGCCTATATATATGTATATTGGTAAGGTTGTTACTAAACAACAAACACAGGATGATCTCATTTTATAGGAACATCATGTAAATACAAAACAAAAGACTAGGATGCTATATACCAACATATTATTTAATGGTGGTTACTTCTAAGGGGTAGGATTATGGGTAATTTAAATATTCTTCTTTGTGCTTTTGTTTTCCCAAACTTCCATTAATATTTTTGAAATAAGAAAACTCTTTCTTAAAAAAAGAAAAGGATGGGGAATAACTACCTATTTTAAGGCAATGTTCACATTGCTTTAGATGATTTTATTTGAAAACATAGCAATTTTGATTCATTAGAATGTCCATCTGAGATAATTTTTAACATGGCCCACCTCTATTTTACATTATTTCATACAAGCAAAGCTTAACTTTCTTTTTTCTTAATATATTTTGTCAATATCTCCAGAAAGAATCCAACCTTTTAAATGTAAAAAATTACAATGTATATTCAAGTTTATGAATAAGACACTTACGAGCAAACCCTGTTTTTCATTTTAATGTGATACTAAGAACTGGATGGGAAGATCAGCTTGCATGACTCACCCGATGGCTCTGTTTACTTTTGGAAAGAAGAGGTTGTCTCTCTGAAGCCTGGGGATGAGTATACTTAGGTTTCTTGGGGAGAGGATGGATTGAAGGGGGTAAGGAATTAGAAGTGGGGCTTTTAAGCATTTGAACCATTCAAAGCTGGACTCCAAACCATAATTTCAGATTAGGACTGAATGTGCAAAACTGAGACCTTCAGGTCCTTGTGGAATTTAAAGTGTCTGGGGCAGAAGACTGGGGATGAGGAATAAATGAATTATAGACCAGGAAGGTGCATCTCGGTTTGAAAACAGGGGCTGTGCATTTGAACTTTGTAACTTCTTGTTTTTGTGTCTTTTAGATATGCATGTGCATATCTATACATATATATGTATATGTATACTGTTTTTAGAGAGTATATCTCTCTTGTCTCTTAGAGATGGAAGCAGATGTCTGCTTTGGTAAGACTTTCAATACGTGGCATTCACTACAGTTTTATGAAATTTATTGGTTTTGTTCTCTGTCCTCAAATTTAGTACATTTCCACTTAAGGTCAACAATTTTATGGATATTGCAACAGAATAAGAATATTTTGTTTTTAATCTTTCTTTTGTGTCCATCATATTAATCTCTTGAACTCTGTCTCTTTCGCTCTCTTTCTCACAGACACACACAGAGCCCTAAACCAGTCTAACAGAGGCATTAAAGACCCAGAAATTTTTCTATTAAATTTTATTTATAACTCCCCTCCTTTCTATTTAATTTCTTCATCAAACACTATTGTTCTTTAGATGAGGACTAAGAAAGCAGAAAACCTTTCCCTCCCTATTCCGCATTTGTTTTGTTTGTTTGTTTTCTGCTGGTATAAACTTTTTATCTCCCTGAGGACATGCTGATTTTCATCCATTTCCTGCTGAGACAAAGGTAAGGCCTATGTATTGAGACTGGACCTGAAATATGGGCAGTGGGCTACATTATAGTGAGACATATGAAGATAAACACACATGGACTTAGATGTGTTTCCACCATCAGAGCTCTCAAGAACCCTGATGCAGTCAGCACTTGGCTGTGTGTGATCAGGAATCTAGGGATGGCTGGTCCTCTTTTTCAATGACTTCAGGTCTCCTGTTGGTATCAAGTTCATTACCTGAACTGGTGGTTACTGGGGAGCTGGGGTCTCAGTTTTAGGGATCCTTTCTCTGCAGTCCTGCTCTTCATAAAGTGCTTCTGGCAACAAACCCTCTAATTGTTATGGTAGAGCCTTCTCATGGGTTTTAGTTATTTAGAACTCAGACAAGGAAATTTGCTTGGCCTGTTGTAGTCTTTTTCTGTGAGTTGAATTTTTTATGTTTTTACCATTGATGTCTGCTTTTGTAATATTATCTCTTCTTTTTCCAATTGATTTTCCAGTGAATGTGGTCATTTTCATGATTTACAGTTGCCAGACTTAGCATATAAAAATTCAGTACATGTGGTTAGATTTGAATTCCAGATAAACAGCAAATACTTTTTAGCATAAGTATATCCCATGTGATATTTGAGGCATATTTACACCAAAAATTATTGTTTATCTGAAACTTAAATTTAATAGGTATTCTGTCATTAATCTGTTTTCATCTGACTTAAGACCCTGTCCTTATTTAAAACCTCAAAGAAAAAGGAGATCAAATCCTTGTGGTTACAAGTTGTTGGAGCAGAAAGTTAAAATTCTGGTGGAAGTGAGTCTTCTGGGATTATTTTTGGAATTTGATATGTTCTACCTAACCTCTGGGGCTTTGTATATGACGTTCTTTATGCCTGGAGTTGCCGCTTCCTCTTTTCATCATCCAACCCTCTCTTTGTCCTCTTGTTCCTGCTCTGCCCTGGCTGCCTGGGTCCTACTCTTTTGTTAAGTTTGTGTTTTGAGGTCATTTCTTTCCTCTGAGCACCTTTCCTTGATGACACAAATAAGTGACTGTCCTCTGTGTGCACACAATGCCTTGGGCTTCCCTATCGTACAACTTGCTTGTAGCACTCATTCTGTGAGGAGAGGACTGTATCCGTGCAGGTCATTGTTGAATCCTCAATGATGTCTAGCATAGGCTGTGAATGAATGAATGAATGAATGAATAAATGAGTGAATGAATACATATGGAGGACTACGAGTAAGGAGGAGTGAATTGGTAAACTGGAGAATCTTCACTAAAAAATGTGGTAAGAGGGGCGCCTGGGTGGCTCAGTCATTAAGTGTCTGACTTTGGCTCAGGTCATGATCCCAGGGTTCTGGGATCAAGCCCAGAGTTGGGCTCCCTGCTCAGTGGGAGGCCTGCTTCTCCCTCTCCCACTCCCCCTGCTTGTACTCCCTCTTGCTGTCTCTCTCTCTGTCAAATAAATAAAATCTTAAAAAAAAAAAAAACTTAAAAAAATATGGTAAGAGAAAATGAAGACACGTGCTTGATTCTAGGAGAATGGACCAAAGCCGGAGGGGAGGGATAAGAGGGATGATTTTAAATAAAGCAAATGCCTTTCAACCATATTGTTCCCTGGCTCAGACTCTATGGAGGCATGCTTAAGTCCCAGGGCAAGGTGATAGCATCCATTCCAGGGATAAAGGCTGTACCTCCAAAGTGTGGCCGTGGCAGTCTTAGAACAGGTGCTACATCTTTAGCAGGTTGTGATAGTGTAGCTAACAACCCTGTGGTCCTCCAAGATAGGCACTGTCACATTTGTGAGCTTGGGCAGGCCAGAGGAAAAGGCAGCTATTCATGGCAAATACAAACCAGAGTTCTCGTACCCACTGAAGGCTCCCAGCATTCTTTGAGATTTATCTAAGAGGGGACCAGAGTTTTGGCAGAGTTGTTGGAGAACAAAGCCAACAAATCCTGTTTATAACATATGGTGACCCTATTTTTACCCTCCAGTTGGTGTGGCCTGGGAGACATTCACTGTATCCATATTTACTAGCTTCTTTGTTTAGAATACTCATAAATAAAGATGATGGCTAATTCTTCCTCATGCACTCTGCAGTGTCGTTTATAGTTTCTCTTTGCAATTAAATTTCAGGCTCTGAAAGAGTGGAGAACTTTATGAGGCAGAGGAAAATCTGATAAACTGGCCTTGTCCTCACTTGGAGCAGGCTTATGACCATATGTCATGTAACAGTGTTATTTATTAGCATTTTTAGGAGAAATTATTTGCTTCTAATAATAGAAGACCTTTCAGATAATTAACTGTGCTTGCTGGTAATTAAAATAGCGTACAGTTGCACAAAATAGGAAAGCTATGACTCTCCTGCTTTGAGTCTGAATTTGAATAACAATGAGTGAATTAAGAGATGAGATTATATGAGGAACACATTCTGACGTCCCTTAATGGTATATTTTTTTCTCTTGACTATCTGATACAAAGCTAACAGTTAACATCTTCCTACTGAGACAGTAAATGAAAGGAGACACAATGTTGTTTATAAAAATATTTTTTATATTTGTTTTTGACCATAATTGAGAAGTAAGTAGTTGTAATGGGTGGGCAGAAGCAGGGTTAAGATACTTATGGTGAGAGTAGTTAGCATCTCACTTGCCTCTCAAATCTATTTGCAATTATGAATTTACATAAAGGCTTTGGGCCATTTGTAAAATGAGACTGGAACTGACCTGCTCCCTTCTACTCAGGTCCTCTTGACCTGGGTCATACATCATAGCTACCTGGGAACATTTAATCCCCTGATCTGAGAGTATGTCCCTAGCTAATTAAACCAGAATCTTTAGGGTAGGCAGGCATGATCTTTTTGAGAAAATTTTCCAGGTGATTCTAATGTGCAGTCCAGGTTCAGAACCACTATTCTGGAATGTACAAAAATTATTTGCGGACACCTGAGTGTTAACAGTAGAGGCCAGATTTCAGGAAAAGGCTGTTGGTCTTTGAGAGAGAATTTTCTATGAAGACCTGGAAGACCCAGCAAGATGGTGGTTGGTGGGATTTGTGCTAGTCAGCCATCCTTGCAGCTCTGTGCATGTGTGTAGTGCACCCACAGACTCAGAAAGAGGGCCCTGTGTGTTATACATATCTGTATGTAAATAGGCCAGTGCTTTTTCCCCCCAGTGTCTTGGGAAAGCTTTTTGATGCTTGGTAACCTGTTGAGGGAATGTGAATTATGGAAAAGGAAATAATGAGCTAAACCTGGCCCTTCAAGTGTGTGTGTGTGTGTGTGTGTGTGTGTATGTGTGTGTGTGTGTGAGAGAGAGAGAGAGAGAGAGAGAGAGAAAGCATGAAGGGGAGAGGAAGAGGAAGGGAGAGGGAAAAAGATGGAGGCAGAGATAGAGAAAGAGAGAACATGAGAATTGAGACTCAACTCTTTTGAGACTCAGTTTTCCTGGGAACTTATCCTGACCAAGCATAAAATAGAGAAGAAGCACTTCCACTTTGCAGAAACACTGACACCTGGGTTAGTGGGAGGGGCAGATGGATTGTGAAGTCTTCTCTGTGGGACTTGTGGAGCTTGGATGTGAAATCTTTGCTTAGCTAGTTTTGGTGGTAAGTGAAAGAGTTGTATCACCCAGGAAAACCCCTTTGGATTTTCGGATAATTTGGGAGAGGCAATGACTGATTGGTTTGTAGATCTTGGAAGATTTTATGGACCACATGGATTCCATTATACCACAGAAGGCAGGCAATGTTCTGGCCTAAGGCTGACTCAGAGAGGGAAACTTCCATGAAGATTTTATGTCTCAATAATATGTCCTCTATGGTGTCCTCCCAATCCCACCCACTTAGTCACATTACAGCTCATACTGTATTAACAGGACAGGCCAGAGGGAGAAACATCTGCTGTGCATCTTGTCCTAATGGCATCTCTGACAACTGGTCCATAACTCCTTTCTAAGTTCTTTCCTGGAGCAGGTTAGCTTCACACTTGAAGACCTCAGGTTCCCTGTGTTTTATAGGGAATGTCATGGGTTCCTACGTGGGGGTCCTTAAAATACAAAGGTGAGAAGTTATGGAGATGATAAATTTGTCTAAATGGTTTGGGACCAAAGAAGGAAGAAATATAATGATAATTTGCAAATATCCATTCAAGACCATTCTACTCAAAGAAAGTGTTTCATTCATGCTTTGATCATGAAGGAGGATTTAAAGTTTTTTCTTGAGGTCAGGTTCATTCATTTTATTTTCTACTTCTTTGATAGAAAGCTTCAACAGCCTCTGCCTTCTGCAACTTAAATGCACCAGTAATCTTCAGTATCAGTTATTACTGTGATGCTATCAGAATTATAAAGTCTTGCTGTGGGAACCTCCATAGTTCCCCTTTTTATTTCACAAAACAAGATAGGGTGACAGTAACAGCTTTTGGAGTGGAAGTTTAGCCTTGAGTAGTGCCTCAGGGGAATGACCTGAAATCTCAATCATTCTCTTTGAATTGGGCTACAACAGATTCAGCCTGGGAGTGAGTCTATAGTAAGATCACTGAGATTTTGCTGTTAATATTAGGGTGCTGTAGCTGTGAACCCCATTCTCTTGGGTTATACACTGATACAGAGTAATTGAATATATCTTTGTCAATTGCTTGCTAGTTTAAGGTTATATGGGTGCAGCATAGGGATCTGTACTCATGGAGGTTTTGCTTTCTTTAGGAAAACAAGTCACAGAAACTTAACTTGTAGGGAAAGACAGAATATAATATATATCAATATGGACAGTTAAGAACATAAGTGGGTAAGAACAGCTGGAGAAGGTTGCTTGGACTAGGTAGGATTGAGAAAGGTTCTGAAGGCTAGGAAGGATAAATGAAAAGGTGAAGGATATGGCATTTGGGGGTGGGGAAATAATTAAACAGATGTATGGAGGTAGGAAAGAGAATAATATATTTCAGGAACTTTGAGGAGACTATTAGCTAGAATATTCATTCCCTCCGGTTGCTGTAACAAACTACCATAAATTTGGTGGCTTGAAACAATGGAAACATATTCTCTCACAGTTATGGAGGGTAGAAGTTTGAAAGCAAGGTGTTGGCAGAGTTGGTTCTTTCTGGAGGTCTTGAGGGAGAAACCATTCAATGCCCATCTTCTAGCTTCTGGTGTCTGTCAGCAGTCCTTGGTGTTCTTTGGCTCATATATGCACTACTCCAGTTTCTGCCTCTGTCTTCACATGTCTTCTTCCCTGTGTCTCCATGGCTTAAATTTCCCTCTCCTTTCTCCACAAGGACACCAATAATTGGATTTTGGGCTCACTTTAAATCTGGAATAATTTTACCCAAAGAGCCTTTGTAAAGATGTTATTTCTGTAAAAAGATCATATTGATAGGTGTTAGGACTTAGACATATCTTTTGGGGGAGACACTATCAACCCACTGCAGATAACAAAGGAGAGTAAGATTGGATGGACAGAAGTCTGATTGTGGCAGGTCCTAAGCTAAAAAGATATTGTAGTGAGGATTCTAGTATAAACATCTCAGTTATCAGTCAAAATAAATGTGTCTGGAGGAAAGATCATGGGCTCAGCTCTTGTAGGGTCATTTGCATTAAAGACTGGGGAGAAATCATTATGAAGGAAAGAAGAACAGGGTACATATGATGGTTAATTTTGTGTGTATGTGTGCACTGGTTAATTTTTTGTGTCAGTTTTGACTGCAACATAGAGTGGCCCAATTAAACATTGTTTCTGGGAGTGCCTGGGTGGCTCAGTGGGTTAAAGCCTCTGCCTTCGGCTCAGGTCATGATCCCAGGGTCCTGGGATCGAGCCCCACATCGGGCTCTCTACTCAGCAGGGAGCCTGCTTCCTCCTCTCTCTCTCTGCCTGCCTCTCTGGTTACTTGTGATCTCTGTCTGTCAAATAAATATATAAAATCTTTAAAAAAAATAAACATTGTTTCTGGTTGTGTCTGTGAGAGTGTTCTGGATAAGATTAGTATTTAAATTCGTGTACTCAGAAAGGTAGACTGCCCTCTCCAGTGTGGGTGGACATCATTATCCAATCCACTGAGGGCCTGAATACCGAGGTGGAGGAAGGAGGAAATCCTCCTTTTATCATTCTGCATGCTTGCTGAACTGGGACATAGTCTTCTCCTGCCCTTGGATTGGAATTTATACCATTGGCATTCCTGGGTCTCTGGCAGATTTTGAGATTTCTTAGCCTCCATAATCATAGGTTAATTCCTTATAATAACCCTCTTATTGGTTGAGTTTCTCTGGAGAATCCTAATATAGTACATGAGCTCAGCCTAAGACCTATAGGTCATCATCAGGGGTAAGAGGTGATTTGAGTACATCATGGGTAGTTTTCCCAGGTTGGTCTTGAGCTTAACCCTCTTGGACCCCTATTTGGATCTTAAGCCAGAGCCAGGGTGAAATCCGCATAAAACTGAGGTCAGAAGGCAGGACTGTGGTCCATTCTAGCATAACGTGCATAGATAGGGTAATGACCTCTCAGATTTTCAGAGAACCTAGTAGTGGAATATTGTGCTCTGAAAGTAATAGGGACAAAAGATTTCTCCTCAGTTATCTGAAAATTAGGATCAGGAAGGACCTGGAATCAATGTAGCTAATATCAGGAGCAAACAAGGTTAACCAAAACATGGGTGTACTATGCAATAGATCAAGCAAGGAGACACCATACCATGTCCTTCCTGATGCCTGCTTCTTCCTACCTAAAAGTTTTTGTGTCTGTATCTTGACTTCCCAACTGTGTTGCAATCTCCACGAGGACGATAATCATGTTTTAGGTTTATATGTTGGACACACAACACGTAATTAATAACTGCTTGATGGGTGGATAGAAACAGATCACCAATTTGCCATATCATCTATCAGTTTCCTTATTCTTTCCAGAACTATAAACAAAGTAACATGAACATAACTCTATACATTAATGATGGTGAAGGAGGTTTTGTTCTAAAATGGAAGGATGACATGCCATGATAGGGATTTTTATTGTCCTATAAATTTCTGGCATGGACTGCCAACCACAAAACTATGGTGAACTTGATGGAATCAGAACACTGGGTAGGAAGGTGAGACTCAATGAGAGTATCAAAACTCACTCACTAAAGGGTGTTACTCAGAAGCATTTCCATTCTTTTCAGAAGCAGCTAGAGAATGGAGGGTGTACAAATTGTGTGAGTTGTGGCTCTAGTTTATTAGAGCTGAGGTTTAACATAAGACTTCACATGAAGTTCTTAACATTTTGACTCACTTAATGTTTCAGCCTTTTTCTTGAGAAAAAAATAGAAATAAATTGAGAACTAACGTATACCAAAATCTGAGTGCATCTTTCTCAGGAAAGATAAATTTCATATTCTTGCAATAATGGCATGATACAAATGATACTTTAGTATTACACAAATGATATCATACAGATGATACAGTATTATTATAAAAAAATTGTCCATAACTTGTGCCATCTTGGTGTTCAATATTACACTAAAGAGCAGAGTGGTTCTGGAGAGCAGAGAAAACCATCAACAAAATGAAAAGACACCTACCAAATGGGAGAAAATATATGCAAAGCATATATCTGATAAGGGGTTAATATCCAAAATATATAGAGAACTCATACAACTTAATAGCAAAAACCAAAAAACAACCAATGTGATTAAAATATGGGCAGAGGATATGGATAGACATTTTTTTCAAAGATATCTGTATGTCCAACTGATACATGAAAAGGTGCTCAATATCACTAATTGTCAGTGAAATGCGAAGTAAGACCACAACGAGGTATTACCTCACACCTGTTAGAATGGCTTTTATCAAAATGACAAGCAATGACAAGTGTTGGTGAGGATGTAGAGAAAAGGCAATCCTTGTGCACTATTGATGGGAATGTAAATTGGTATAACCACCATGGAAAATAATATGGAGATTCCTCAAGAAATTAAAAATCGAATACCATATGATCGGGCATTTCCACTTTTTGGCATTTATCCGAAAGAAATGAAAATAACATAGAGGACATAGGGAGATGGAGAGGAGAAGGGAGTTGAGGGAAATTGGAAGGGGAGGTGAACCATGAGAGACTATGGACTCTGAAAAACAACCTGAGGGGTTTTGAAGGGGCAGGGGTGGGGGTGGGAGGTTAGGGGAGCCAGGTGGTGGGTATTAAGGAGGGCACGTATTGCATGGAGCACTGGGTGTGGTGCAAAAACAATGAATACTGTTACGCTGAAAAGAAATAAAAAAATAATAAAAAAAGACATTAAAAAAAGAAATGAAAACATTGATTCAAAAATATATGTACACCCCCATGTTCATTGCAGCATTATTGACAATAGCTAAGACATAGTAGCAACCTAAGTGTCCATCTATAGATGAATGGATAAAGATGTGGTATCTATACACACAATGAAACATTCAGTCCTAAAAAAGAATGAAATCTTGCCATTTGCAACAATATGAATGGGCCCTAAGGGCATTATGCTAAACGAAATAGGTCAGACAGAGAAAAACAAATACTGTATGATCTTATTTACATGTGAATCTAAAAAACACCCAGGACAGAGCTTACAGAATACAGAGAACGGATTACTGATGGGGAGTGGAGTTTGGGTAAAATGGGTGAGGTGGTCAAAAGCCAGGTGGTGGGTATTATGGAGGGCACACATTGCATGGAGCACTGGGTGTGTTGTAAAACTATGAATTCTGTTACGCTGAAAAGAAATGAAATAAAAAAAAAAGTATAAACTTCCAGTTATAAGATAAATAAGTCATGGAGGTATAATGTTCAGCATAGTGACTATAATTACTGTATTGTATATTTCAGAGTCACTGAGATGTTCTCATCACAAGGAAAAAGTTTTTAATTATGTGTGGTACAGATGTTAACTAGACTTATTGTGGTGATAATTTCACAATACATACAAATAATAAACCATTATGCTGTAAACCTGAAACTAATAGAATGTCATATTTCAGTTACAGCTCAAAAAAAAAAAAAAAGGAGATGAATAGCTCAAAGGACAATGAAGAAGTATTTTAGCAGGAGTGAACCCTATAGAGGTTCTGATTTTCTTGCGTCTGTTTTCTTTCTAGAGGTAAGGATAATTTATAAACTGTTAAATTTGTATGCTCTGCATGAACTCTTGGAAAAGTTTCAGACATGTATTGAATTTACTTTTTTTTGTTTTTTAACTACCAAAGATTCCAAAGAGAGGGGAGAAGTTAACCAGAAAGTTTTATTACAAGAGCAACTTTTATGATTAAAATATCATTAACCGTGGTTCAGAATATTAGACTAATAACTTTTTAATATAGCTGTATGTCATTTATGGACACCATACCATTAATCTGAGTGATCAACTCTATTTTACCTTCAATAACACTTAGGTTTTGAGGCAAACAATGAAAAAAACAATTTTTCTCTGGCTTGTGTTTGTAAAATAACTTCTTGCAATCTGTTTTATGTGCATTTGCATGTATGAAAAGAAGTCAAAACTTATTACAGAGGATTTATTCTTATATTTTAACTATGTGTAATTAATTTCCTGCCCATGAAAAATATTTTTCCTTTTAGTTAATTATCATTTAGGTTCTCAAGTTCTTCTTGTAATATTCTCTTGAATTACTTTCCTACCTGCTATAAAATTTTATGAAACAATTCATTACATGTCAGGGAAACATTATTATGGATCCAGATCTCTAAAGACTTCTTAAAAAACAATTTATAATCAAAATAAAAAAAAAACTTTTGTGCTTTTAAGGATGCTATCAAGAAAGTAAAAAGACAATCCAAAGAATGGGATAAGATACTCACAAATCATATATTTAATAAGGGATTTATATTCAGAACATGTAAAGAGCTCTTACACTCAATAACCAAAAGACAAATAACCCAATTAAAAATGGGCAAAGATTCAAATAGACATTTCTCCAAAGAAGATAGATATACAAATAACCAATAAACACACAAAGAGATGCTCAACATTATTAGTCATTAGGGAAATGCAAATCAAAGCCACAATGAGATACCACTTCATACCCACTAGGATGGATGGTTATAATAAAAGACAGACAATAAAAGTGTTAGTGATGATTTGGAGAAATTGGAACCCTCATATATTGCTGGTAGGATTGTAAAATTGTACAGCCACTTGGGAAATCAGATTGGCTAGTCCTCAGGTGGTAAGACAATTACTGTATGAGCTAGTGATTCCAATCCCAAGTATATTCTCCAGAAAATTGAAAGCCTGTGTCCACACAAAATATATACACAAGTGTTCATTAGCATTATTATTCATAATAGCTAAAAAGCAGAAACAATCCAAATGCCAGTCAGCTGATGAATGGATAAATAAAATATAATAAATTTGTATGAAGGAATATTATTGTGTTATGTTATGGACTGAATTTTGTATCCTGCCCAAATTCATGTATTGAAGTCCTTACCCCCATTATGATGATATGAGGAGGTGGGGACTTTGGGAAGTAATTAGGTTTAGATGAGATCATGAAGTCACGATCCTCCATGATGGAATTATGCCCTTAAAAGAAAAGGAAGAGACACTACAGCTTCCTCTCTCCACCATGTCAGGATACAGTGAGAAGGTGGCCAGCTACAAGCCAAGGAACAAATCTGCTAGCACCTTGATCTCAGACTTTCCAGCCTCCAGCACTATGAGAACTGAATGTTTGTTGTGTAACCCAGTCTATGTTATTTTGTTACAGCAGCCTGAACTAAGACAGGTTATATGAAGGAATGAAGTATTGATATAATGCTACACATGGATGAACCTTGAAAACATCATGTTAAGTGAAAGAAGTCAGACACCAAAAACCACACACACAAAAAAAGAAGGGGCGCCTGGGTGGCTCAGTGGGTTAAAGCCTCTGCCTTTGGCTGGGGTCATGATCCCAGGGTCCTGGGATCGAGCCCCACATGGGGCTCTCTGCTGAGCAGGGAGCCTGCTTCCTCCTCTCTCTCTGACTGCCTCTCTGCCTACTTGTGATCTCTGTCAAATAAATAAATAAAATCTTAAAAAAAAAAAGAAAAGAAAGAAAAAAACATAGAGGGAGCTGGTCCATTAAAACCAATCCCAAATCAGCTAGTGGAGATGTGATTCAGCTTCAGCATTGCCAGTCATTTCTCTCACAAGAGAGGTTGTAAGAGAGGTCATAACATCTCCCTTAGAAGCAGAGAACTGTGCACATGCGGGACCTCCTTGTTTCTGCCTTGCACCTGTTGGGTCGGTGGGACCTGCTTAGACATGTGAACCCGGAAGAAGTCTCCAGCAGTGGCTGAAACTGGTGCAATAGTACCTGAGTATTGTGAGCATCACCTTTGTTTTTTTCTTTTAAACTTGTCCAGCAGTCTTGTCTTTACTTGAAATCTTCTAGCAAGAAAAAGAATGCAAGTAATTAGACTTAATTTGATGCACTACCTTCTTAGTTCTAAAAGCACTTACAAAATAAACCTTTGGATGAGGATGGTAGCAATTCCTAATTACTGAAATCCCTTGTCCTAATTATACTGAAATCCCCATAAAGGAGTAACGGCAAGTGTCATGAGGCTGCCTGAAAATTTTCTCCTAAATTGATTTCTTTGATTGTGGAAACATGAAAATTGCACAAATTTACCATTTTAACTATTTTGAAGTGTATGGTTGAGTGGCATTAAATTCATTCCCTTCATTGTACATGAGGCTACTTTTTGAAATTTATCTTTTACTTGGTCACGTTTTCCCTTTAGAACAGAAAAGTGCACTCCAAGTCCTTCCACATCCAGTTCAGGGACACCAGTATTATTGTAGAGAGAACCCTGACACCAATTGGATAATTCTGAATTACTTCATCCAGTACTTTTTGGGTAGGTTGTGTGAAGTCGGGATTAGCAAATTCTGGATAAAAAAGAATGCAGGTCCCAAGGATCCATCATAACCAACGTCAGTGGAAAATTCTTTCTTTGAGATTGCCTTGATTCCAGTAGACTGTTTAATCCACTTGGCTTTCCTGTGTCATACTTGTTGAATTCTTTTCCTAAATCAGGGCAGACGTAAATACAGCCCTTCTTTACTTCCATAGCTGTTTCCAGGGATTGCTCTGGAGGAATTCCTACTTCTCAGCCTCTCAGCAGTAGCTGAATGAAATATGTTATAACTTGCCCTGTGATTGAAATGTGCCTGCCACAGCTGCAGATCACAGGTCCTTCAGCTCCAGGAAGGATGGGAGTGGTACCATCCTCAATATCTGGTCACCACACCAGTCACTATCAATTTTCTTGTTTTGATGCTCAGGATGCTGCCTATGCAAGAGCAGCCTGCATGGCTATGTATAAGCCTGAAGTTTTGTAGGGCTTGAATGTTATTTTAACAATGTATTCTGTTTTCTGGAGCATTTAGTGGAGGTTTAATCAGCAGAAAGCAATGACTTTAAAATTCTGCTTTACATATTTAAAGAACACTTGCTCCATAGACCTTTCCATCAGGTGACAGTCTTCAACTATACCATACTGAGTTGGCCACTTCATGGTACATGTTACTTTTCCTATTACTTCATGCCCAATAGCGAAATCCTGGTTCACATTGCCTTTTCCCAGGAAGCTAAGATGGCCATAGATGTCCATGTCACAGTAAGATCCAGGCTGGACCACAGTCAGAGAATTCTGTATAATTGTTTTGAATGGAGGTTATAGGGGAATAAGTATAACACTTTGATTTCCAGGTTATTGTTTGCATCTTTATTATTCTTTTTTACCTTCTTTTGCTTCAAATTTTTATTTTAATTCCAGTTAGTTAACATATAATGTAATATTGTTTCCAGGAGTAGAATAACACCTAGTGCTCATCGCAACAAATACCGTCCTTTTAAGAAAATAAAGTCAAAGAAATCATGTGATGAAATGGGGAACGAGAGCAAGGTTTTGAGGACTATCAGAAGCAGCTGGTGTGCTCCTGCCACTGGCCTGCTACTGGAGGTATTTTCTCAGTGGAGGAGGATGGTTCTCCAGAGCAGGGGAATGGGGAGTGGTACAATGACGAGGTAGTCTGATACAAAATAAGACCAAAGAGAAAAAGCCAAAACAGGTCCAGGAATTGGTTCAAGTCTGACTCTGTGGCTAAAGAGGCAACTTTTGTTATTTTGGCTTGATTCTTAGGAAAGAAGTGTTGGTGACCAAAATGAGGATCACAGCTGGGTACTATGTGTTTGAGTTGTGGGTGCATACAAGATGACTGCTTTATACATTTGGATATCAATATATTCATAATGATCTATTGTAATTATATTAAATTATAGTACACTAAAGACTCCATGAAGTCAGAGACCTTGTTCATTTTGTGAATTGCTCTATTCCCCGTAGCTAGAAAAGTTCCTGGCACTTAGTAGTTGCTTTTAGATGCTCAGTACATGTTGAATGAATCTACTATTTCAAAGATGAAATTAAGCACAGAAGGAATACCTGAATCCACATGAGCCCTATCACATCACTGACCCCTTTAAAGGGCACATATAAAATTGATGTTGAAGTTTGGTCATAAGTTAATTGTTTGTCTCCTTATTTATTCTATTGTTATCTCTTGGAGAGAGTTAGCTTCTTAATTCTTTCTTCTTTCCAGTGAAAGCCAATTGTCATATCCTTTAATCATATTAAGTATAATGTCAAGTACTTCAAGGCAATAGTTTTCCAAAGGTAATTAAATTTTCTAAATTGATGAGATGATAGCTTAGTACAGCATTTAAATAATTTTTATAATGGGGAAAGGTTTCTTTTTCTGTAATAGATTGGTTTTATTTATTTATTTTTCATCCATGCATATTTTAAAAATTTATTTAGTTTTTTAATTAACATATAATGTATTATTTGCTTTAGAGGTACATGTTTGTGAATCATCAGTCTTACACAATTTACAGCACTCACCATAGCACATACCCTCCCCAATGTCCATACTTGGCCACCCCATCCCACCCATCCCCCTCCCCTCCAGCAGCCGTCAGTTTGTTTCCTGAGATTAATTCTTTTATGATTTGTCTCTCTCCCCAGTCCCAACTTGTTTAATTTATTCCTGTCTTCCCCCCACAACCCCCCTCCCTGCCTCTCAAATTCCTCATATCAAAGAGATCATATGATAATTGTCTTTCTCTGATTGACTTATTTCACTCAATGTAATACCCTCTAATTCCATCCACATCATTGCAAATGTCAAGAGTTCAGTTCTTTTTGATGGCTTCATAGTATTCCATTGTACATATAGACCACATCTTCTTTATCCATTCATCTGTTGATGGACATCTAGGTTCTTTCCATAGTTTGGCTATTGTGGACATTGCTTCTATAAACATTGGGGTGCACGTGCCCCTTCAGATCACTATGTTTGTATCTTTAAAGTAAATACCCAGTAGTGTGATTTCTAGGTTGTAGGGTAGCTCTATTTTTAACTTTTTGAGGAACTTCCATACTGTTTTCCAGAGTGGCTGCACCAGCTTGCATTTCCACCAATAGTGCAGGAGGGTTCCCCTTTCTCCACATCCTTGCCAACATCTGTCATTTTCTGACTTGTTAATTTTACCCACTCTAACTCATGTGAGGTGGTATCTCACTGTGGTTTTGATTTGTATTTCCCTGATGCCGAGTGATGTGGAGCACTTTTTCATGTGTCTGTTGGCCATTTGGATGTCTTCTTTGCAAAAATGTCTGTTCATGTCCTCTGCCCATTTCTTGATTGGATTATTTGTTCTTTGGGTGTTGAGTTTTATAGGTTCTTTCTAGATTTTGGATACTAGCCCTTATCTGATATGTTATTTGCAAATATCTTCTCTCATTCTGTCAGCTGTCTTTTGGTTTTGTTGACTGTTTCCTTTGCTGTGCAAAAGCTTTTGATCTTGATGAAGTCCCAATGGTTCATTTTGCCTTTGGTGATGTTTCTGGGAAGAAGTTGCTGTGGCTGAGGTCAAAGAGACTGCTGCTTTTGTTCTTCTCAAGAATTTTGATGGATTCCTGTCTCACATTGAGGTCTTTCATCCATTTTGAGTCAACTTTTGTGTGCAGTGTAAGGAAATGGTCCAGTTTCATTCTTCTGCATGAGGCTGTCCAATTTTCCCAACATCATTTGTTGAAGAGACTGTCTTTTTTCCATAGTACCATACTGTCTTAATAATTAGAGCTTTGGAATAGAATTTGAAGTATAGAATTGTGATGCCAGCAGCTTTGGCTTTCTTTTTCAACATTCCTCTGGCTATTTGGGGTCTTTTCTGGTTCCATATAAATTTTAGGATTATTCTTCCATTTCTTTGAAAAAATTGATGGTATTTTGATAGGGATTGCATTAAATGTGTAGATTGCTTTAGGTAGCATAGACATTTTCACAATAATTGTTCTTCCAATCCAGGAGCATGGAACTTTTCCCCATCTTTGTGTCTTCCTCAATTTCTTTCATGAGTACTCTATAGTTTTCTGAGTACAGATTCTTTGTCTTTTTGGATAGGTTTATTCCTAGGTATCTTACGGTTTTGGGTGCAATTGAAAATGGGTTTGACTCCTTAATTTCTCTTTCTTCTGTCTTGCTGTTGGTGTATAGAAATGCAACTAATTTCTGTGCATTGATTTTATATCCTGACACTTTTCTGAATTCCTGTACAAGTTCTAGCAGTTTTGGAGTGGAGTCTTTTGGGTTTTCCACATAAAGTATCATATCATCACATCAGAGTGATAGTTTGACTTCTTTGCCATTTTGGATGCCTTTTATTTCTTTTTGTTGTCTGATTGCTGAGGCTAGGACTTGTAGTACTATGTTGAAGTGGTGACAGTGGACAGCCCTGCTTTGTTCCTGACCTTAGGGGAAAGCTCTCAGTTTTTCCCCATTGAGAATGAAATTTTCTGTGAGTTTTTCATAGATGGCTTTGATGATATTGAAGTATATACCCTCTATCCCTACACTGTGAAGAGTTTTGATCAAGAAAGGATGCTATATGTTCTCAAATGCTTTTTCAGCATCTATTGAGAGTATCATATGGTTCTTGTCCTTCCTTTTATTACTGTATTGTATCACATTGATTGATTTGTGGATGTTGAACCACCCTTGCATCCCAGGAATAAATCCCACTTGGTCATGGTACATAATCCTTTTAATGTACTGTTGGATCCTGTTGGCTAGTATTTTGGTGAGGATTTTAGCACCCATGTTGATGAGGGATATTGGTCTGAAATTCTCCTTTTTGATGGGGTCTTTGTTTGGTTTTGGGATCAAGGTAATGCTGGCCCACAAAATGAGTTTGGAAGTTTTCCTTCCATTTCTATTTTTGGAACAGTTTCTGGAGAACAGTTTTTAATTCTTTAAATATTTGGTAGAGTTCCCCTGGAAAGCCATCTGGCCTTGGACTCTTGTTTGTTGGGAGATTTTTGATGACTGCTTCAATCTCATTACTGGTTAAGGGTCTGTTCAGGCTTTCTATTTCTTCCTGGTTCAGTTTTGCTGTTTATATGTCTCTAGGAATGCATCCATTTCTGCCAGATTGTCAAATTTGCTGGTCATAATCTGTTCTTATAATTGTATTTCTTTGGTATTGTTTGTGATCTTTCTTCTTTCATTCATAATTTTATTATTTTGGGTCCTTTCTTTTTTCTTTTTGACAAGTCTGGCCAGGAGTTTATCAATCTTGTTAATTCTTTTGAATAATCAACTCCTAGTTTTGTTGATTTGTCCTACTGTGCTTTTGGTTTTTATTTCATTGATTTCTGCTCTGGTCTTTATTATTTCTCTTTTGCAGGATTTAGGCTTTTTTTTTTTTTTTTCTGTTCTTTCTCCAGGTCTTTTAGCTGTAGTGTTAGGTTGTGTACTTGAGACCTTTCTTGTTTCTTGAGCAAGGCTTGTATTGCTATATTTCCTCTCAGGACTGCCTTTGCTGCATTCCAAAGATTTTGAACGGTTGTGCTTTCATTTTCATTTGTTTCCATGAATTTTTAAAAAATTCTTCTTTCATTTCCTGGTTGACCCATTCATTCTTTAGTAGGATGCTCTTTAGCCTCCATGTGTTTGAGTTTTTTTTTTTTTTTTTTAAATTTTCCTATTGTGGTTGAGTTGTGGTTTCAAAGCATTACGGTCTGAAAATATGCAGGGAATGATCCCAGTCTTTGGTACTGGTTGAGACCTGATTTTCGACCCAGGATGTGATTTATTCTGGAGGATGTTCCAGGTGCACTAGAGAAGAATGTGTATTCTGTTGCTTTGGAATGGTATATCTATGATGGTATATCATAGATGGTATATCTATGATGTCCATCTGGTCAAGTGTTTCATTTTAAACCTTTATTTCCTTCTTGATCTTTTACTTAGATGATCAGTCCATTTCAGTGAGGGGGTGCTGTTAAAGTCACCTACTATTATTATTGATGTGTTTCTTTGATTTCGTTATTAATTGGTTTATATAATTTGCTGCTCCCACATTAGGGGCATAGATATTTACAATTGTTAGATCTTCTTTTTGGACAGACCTTTTAAGTATGATATAGTGCCCTTCCTCATGTCTTATTATAGTCTTTGGCTAAAATCTAATTTCTCTGATATAAGGATTGTCACTCCAGCTTTCTTTTGATGTTGATAAGTACGGTAAATTGTTTTCCACCTCCTGACTTTAAATCTGGAGGTGTCTTTGGGTCTAAAATGAGTTTCCTGCAGACAGGATATCAATGGGTCTTGTGTGTGTGTGTGTTTTTTTTTAATCCATTCTGATACCCTGTGTCTTTTGATTGGAGCATTTAGCCCATTTACATTCAGGGTAACTATGGAAAGATATGAATTTACTGCCATTGTATTCCCTGTAAGGTGACTGTTACTGTGTATTGTCTCTGTTCCTTTCTGGTCTGTTACTTTTAGGCTCTCACTTTTCTTAGAGGACCCCTTTCAATATTTCCTGTAGGGCTGTCTGGCATTTGCAAATTCTTTTAGTTTTTGTTTGTCCTGGAAGTTTTTATCTCTCCTTCTATTTTCAGTGACAGTCTGGCTGGATATAGTATTCTTGGCTGCATAATTTTCTCATTTAGTGCTCTGAATATATCATGCCAGTCCTTTCTGACCTGCCAGATCTCTGTAGGTAGGTCTGCTGTCAACCTAATATTTCTACTATTATATGTTATAGACCTCATGTCCTGAGCTGCTTTCAGGATTTTCTCTTTGTCACTGAGACTTTTAAGTTTTACTATTAGATGATGGGGTATGGGCCTATTTTTATTGATTTTAAGGGAGGTTCTCTGTGCCTCCTGCATTTTGATGCTGGTTCCCTTCACCAAATTAGGGAAATTCTCTGCATAATTTGCTCCAGCCCACCACTCTCTTCTTCTGGGATCCCAATTATTCTAATATTGTTTCATCTTATGATCATTTCTCTCTTGAATTCTCCCCTTGTGGTCCAGTAGTTGTTTATCTCTATTTTTCTCAGCTTCTTTATTCTCTGTTATTTGGTCTTCCGTATCACTAATTCTCTCTTCTGCCTTGTTTATCCTAGTAGTAAAAGCCTCCATTTTCTTTTGCACTTCATTAATAGCTTTTTAATTTCAACTTGGTTAGATTTTAGTTCTTTTATTTCTCCAGAAAGGGATTCTCTAGTATCTTCCACCCTTTTTTCAAGTCCAGCTAACATCTTGATAATGTCATTCTGAACTCTCATTCTGACATTTTACTAATGTCCATGTTGATTAAGTCCTTAGCCATTGGTACTGCCCCTTGTTCTTTTTTTTGAGGTGAGTTTTTCCACCTTGTCATTTTATCCAGATGAGAAGAGATGAATGAGAGAACAAAATATTAAAGGGTAGCAACGACCCCAGAAATATATACACTAACCAAATCGGAGGAGACTCAAAACTGGGAGAAGAAACGAGGAATAAAATAATCAAATTGGTGAATAAAACAGAGCCACACACTTGATTTTGGGTGTACTTTATCTGTTAGAAGAAACTGTCTCCCAAAATTTTAAAGAAAGAAAACCACATATATACAAAAATAAAGGTCAACACAATGAAGGAATGGAATATGATTATAAAAATGAAAATTAAAAAAGATTCTAAAAAAGGAATTGATAAGAAAATAAGTTGGTTGAAGAAAGAAAGGAGAAGGAAAAAAGGAAAGAATGTGACCTGGCTGGAGACTAGAACAAAGCCATGTGCTAGATTTAGGGTATATTTTGATCTGTTAGAAGAAACTGTATCTCAAAATTTTAAAGAAAGAGAAACCTATACAAAAAATAAGTTTAAATACAATGAAGGGACAGAATATGACTATGGCAATGCAAAGTAAAAAAGGTTTTTTAAAAAGATATTGATAAGATAAAATAGTTAAAAAATGTTAAAATAGGAAAGAGGAAAAATTAATAAAGAATAGTAAAAGAAAAAAAATCAACTTTAAAAAATTTAACTTTGAAAGACTATAGAATCATGGGGGAAAAAGCCATGAATTCTATGTATTGTATTTTCCTAGCTCTGGAGTTCCATAGTTCTCATTGATCAGTCAACTTGGTCTTGGCTGGATGGTCTTGCTAATCTTTTGGGGAAGGGGCCTCTTGCAGTGATTCTCAAAGGTCTTTATCTGAGGCAAAATTGCACTGCCTTTGCTGGGGGCCAGGCGAGTCTGCTTGGTTTTGTTCTTGGTAGCTTTTGTTCCCTGAACAATTTCTGTACAGCTTTGGAAGATGGGAATGAAAATGGCAGCCTCCCAATCTCTGGCCCAGATGAGCTGAGACCTCGGGGCCCCACTCCTCAGTGTGCCCTCAGAGAAAAACATTCAATCACTCCCATTTCCCTGCTTTCCAGCTGCACTCCATGCTCATCCAGCTTGTGACCGAGCATTTCTATCTCTTGTGCACTTCCCCATTTGAGCCTCCAAACCCAGCAGATTCCTGCAGTGCACTCCCACAATGCTCTTCCTGGAGGAGGAAGGAGGGGGTCTCCCCAGATCTGCCACTTATGGAGTACCAGCTCAAAGAGCAGTGGCCCAACTATGTCTTGGATCACAGTTAAGGTAACCTCAATCTGAAAGCCCCCTCTTCATCTCTGTCTCTGCAACTGTCTTCCCTGCTCCAATACCCAGGAATTCTGCCACACTCAGACACCCCTGGTCTTTTTGTGACCCTGGGGGTCCTAAGACCACACTGTTCCCACAAGGGCTCCATCCCCCACTTATTCTCAGGTGTGACTCCCCTCAGTGGAGCAGACTTCTCAAAGTTTCAATTTCATGCTCTGCTGCTCTACTGCTTGCCGGGGGCCTGCCCCTCCCCTGTGGTCTATCTTCCTGTCACTTTGGATTCATTTATCTGCACATCCTACCTTCCAGAAAGTGGTTGCTTTTCTGTTCCTAGAACTGCTGCTCTTCTTCTCTTTGATCTCCTGTTGTGTTTGTAGGTGTTCAGAATTGTTTGAGAACTACCTAGCTGAACTCCTGGGACCCAAAGATATTTAGGTCTCCTACTCCTCCACCATTTTGCTCATCCCCTAAATTGGTTTTGTTTTAAAATTCTTATTGACATTCAAATTTTTGGAAAATAGTGTGGAAAGTGATTTGATTTACATTAGAACTCTAGAGGAAGAATGAAACTCTTAGCAGAAAAGAGAGGCTTGGGGCACCTGGGTGGCTCAGTGGGTTAAAAGCCTCTGCTTTTGGCTCAGGTCATGATCCCAGGGTCCTAGGATCGAGCACCACATCGGGCTCTCCATGGAGTGGAGAGAGCCTGCTTCCTCCTCTCTCTCCCTGCCTGCCTCTCTTGCCTACTTGTAATCTCTGTCTGTCAAATAAATAAATAAAATCTTTTAAAAAAATTAAAAAAAAGAAAAGAGAGGCTCCCTGTGGGCTCACACAGGATGGAATCTATATTTTTCCTTTCCTCTTTCAAAATATTTTTTTCCTCTTCTTTTTTTTGAGGAGGTGGCAAAGAATGATTCATTTTCACTCTGACTCTGAGGGATATGTTGTATGTGGTGGTATTCCTTCCTCTTGCTCACAAAGAAGTCATACTAATAGTAACCAAGATCTTATAGCATCGTTAGTGTGTGATTTGATTTTGGGGAGAATAAACTAGGTACCACTCAACATTCAAAAAGCATGCAACAGTATTTGACATAATAGCCTAATTGTGGGCAAAGTTGGCCATAAATTCCAAATATCTCATAGATCAGCCATCCAAAGAACACCTGTGGGGCACACATATATACAGGAAACCAGCACTAAAAAAGCCAGCCCTCAGTACCAGACAGGTCATGGTCACCAGCCACTGGTAGGCTTTGGCAAAAGCATTTGGTTGTCATTTCCAAATTTGGGGTTTGCTTTGTGTCCAGAGCCTATATCAAACACATTGTTGCAATCAAGCAGATTGTCTTTCATGGTAAGTTTCATGGAAATGTTTTCTTGCACTTCTCTGATGCATATAAATGAGCTGAAAATCCTATTTTGCTTTCTTTTTTTTTGTTTCTTTTTTTTTTTTTATTAATTTCTTTTCAGCGTAACAGAATTCATTGTTTATGCACCACACCCAGTACTCCATGCCATATGTGCCCTCCATAATACCCACCACCTGGATCCCCCAACCTCCTACCCTCATCCCTTCAAAACCCTCAGATTGTTTTTCAGAGTCTATAGTCTCTCATGGTTCACCTCCCCTTCCAATTTCCCTCAACTCCCTTCTCTTCTCCATCTCCTTATGTCCTCCATGTTATTTGTTATGTTCCACAAATAAGTGAAACCATGTGATAATTGACTCTCTCTGCTTGACTTATTTCACTCAATCTCTTCCAGTCCCGTCCATGTTGCTACAAAAGTTGGGTATTCATCCTTTCTGATGGAGGCATAATACTCCATAGTGTATATGGAACACATCTTCCTTATCCATTCGTCCGTGGAAGGGAATCTTGGTTCTTTCCACAGTTAGGTGACCGTGGCCATTGCTGCTATAAACATTGGGGTACAGATGGCCCTTCTTTTCACCACATCTGTATCTTTGGGGGTAAATACCCAGTTGTGTAATTGCAAGGTCATAGGGAAGCTCTATTTTTAATTTCTTAAGGAATCTCCACACTGTTCTCCAGAGTGGCTGCACCAACCTGCATTCCCACCAACAGTGTAAGAGGGTTCTTCTTTCTCCACATCCTCTCCAACTCACGTTGTTTCCTGTCTTGCTAATTTTGGCCATTCTAACTGGTGTAAGGTGATATCTCAATGTGGTTTTAATTTGAATCTCCCTGATGGCTAGTGATGATGAACATTTTTTCATGTGTCTGATAGCCATTTGTATGTCTTCATTGGAGAAGTGTCTGTTCATATCTTCTGCCTATTTTTTGACATGTTTATCTGTTTTGTGTGTGTTGAGTTTGAGAAGTTCTTTATAGATCCTGGATATCAACCTTTTGTCTGTACTGTCATTTGCAAATATCTTCTCCCATTCTGTGGGTTGCCCCTTTGTTTTGTTGACTGTCTCCTTTGCTGTGCAGAAGCTTTTGATCTTGATGAAGTCCCAAAAGTTCATTTTCGCTTTTCTTTCCTTTGCTTTTGGAGACATATCTTGAAAGAAGTTGCTGTGGCTGATATCGAAGAGGTTACTGCCTATGTTCTCCTCTAGGATTCTGATGGATTCCTTTCTCATGTTGAGGTCTTTTATCCATTTCGAGTTTATTTTTGTGTTTTGCTTTCTTTTGAATATGAAATATAAAGATTATAAAGGATGGTGTGATCACAACATAGTAGAACTTGAAAACATATTCTGTAGCTGAAACCAAATCATATTCTTCCCACAAACGAATTATCTAGTATTATGAGTTTCTGAAAAGCCTATAGAACCAGACTTATGTCTTCTTGTGTTGTTGTTAGTTTAAAGTTGTTGTGACATTTACTCCCTATTTTCCTTTCAAATATAAAATTGGTGAAAATACTTTGTAAGCTGTGATGTGCCTTTCATGTGTAAACTACCATGATTTCCAAGAGTTTGAAAATTGCATTTGGCACTATTTATAAAAAGGATTTTTTGGGGGGTTTATGATTATGTTTCTCGTTGCATTTCACTCAGCAGATGTCCCTTGTCAGGGGCATACATCTATAAGAAGCAAATTATTCCATCTGCTTGCAGTGCTACATGCACTAAAGAAAGGGCTTTGTAGCTACCAGCAGAAGCCAGAGCTAAATCTGTGATTCAAATAATGCCAAAGGCACTTCTGCTCAGATAATTGTATGAAGCCAGGTGGGATTAATTAGGGACATTATATACTCATGACTGAAGTTCCAGCTTTGGTTCCATTCCCATGGATCTCTGATACAACTGTTAATCTCAGAATTTTAGATACTGATGGTAGAGTCCAAACTCACCACAACCATCAGGAAACTTTGAGGAGGGTTTTAAGATATCAGGGTCTATGCATCTCCGTGCTACTTCTCTTTTGTTCATATTTGTAAGGAGTTGCTCTGGTAGGAGGAATGGGGCAGGGGGAAACCTTGTACAGAGGGCAAACGATGATAAAAGGGCCAAGTCTTTTCATGGTGGTCAGGTTGGTGGCAGCTGCTGCCCTAACCAGTTCTGAGGCTTTGGGAGTTTTATCTACTTTCTCCTCCTGATCCAGCCTCAGTCCATGAGAATTTGGACCCAAATGGAAGGGGCTAATGCCTAACCAAGGATTTGGGGCAAAGGGCAATTTGTGTTTTGTTAAAGGCAAGGTTGACCTGGGATGCCAAGAAATATCTGAATCCTGACTCCAAGTAAGGAGGTAGAAAGCTGGAACTCTGATGTGAAAGGTTAGCCAAAGAGATGGAGTATGCTAGGCAGACCCTGGAGAACTCTGCTGAGGCATTGAGGAAATGATCCTTCAGTTTCTTTTGGCCTAAAATGTGACTGATGGGAAAACAATTTGCCTTTCCTTTAGATTTTCTTTGCCTATAGCTTGTTATATCTGAGCTTGTTGAGCTATATGAGGACTTAGAGACCCATGGGAAGGGAGTGGTCTTTTCTCCTTATCACCATCACCATCATCTTATCACCATCACCAGGTGATATTTTGATGCACTTGTTTAGGGAGTGTCCTAATACAGAGTTCTAGACATCAAGCTTTAGGGATAGAAAACTTCCATGGAAATATCAGATCATGTTTGTACATTAAATGGTTATTTTCAAAGACAAGTACACATATATTGGTTCACATGTGCAGTCAGAATAATTGGTCAATGAGGAGGAAGGAGTTATTGCATCTGGACTGTGACCTAGTTTTCCTCTGATTACCAGGGAATATGCCACATGGGTTGGGGGAAGAAGGCAGGTAACCCTACCTAATCTCCTAGACAAAATGATTCTGGACCTTCAAGTAGATATACTAATGATATGTGCTTGTAGGAGGATCCTTTCTATAGATGTCCTTGAAAATAGACATGAAAGTTCGGGTATAAGAGATGTGTCATAAACAAAATGTTCTCTTACTCTGTGAGACAACCCCATAAATGCTCCATTGGAGACCTCATCCATCACCCTGGGCCTGAGAACATGTGCTCATTATGAGAGGAAAGGATCTGGGGACCTCCCTTTTTGTTCCAGACTTCTTTCTGCTTTGTCTGAAACCCAGATTACCTGAATCTGTTACATCAAGACAAACCCTTAATACTGTAAGCTTACTGGGTAAGAGCTTGATTTGTGATACTTTGTATTAGTTCAGGCAATCATCAAGTAGAGAAGAGAAAACAAAGCAAATGGTTCCAAGTACACATGTCCATTGCTTAAGATCCATTTTCTCTTAAGATCCACTTTCTTAGCTTTTTAAATTTTTGGACAATTGTACACATCTAATTTATGGAGAAGAATAAAAGAGGAAAGTTTTAAATTAGATTTGTTAAGTATTTGATGATTTTTTTCCCTATTTTTTTAATGTAGTAAAATATATATAAAAAATTTACCATTTTAACCATTTTTAAGTGTGACATTAAATACATTCACACTGTTGTGGAACCATCATTGCTATGCATTTTCAGAACTTTTTCACCATTCCAGATAGAAACACTATACTCATTAAATAATAGGTCCCTGTCCCTCCTCCTCTAGCTCCTGGTGCTTCTGTTCTACTTTTTGTCTCCATAAATTTGCCTATTCTAGGTACCTCACTTAAGTAGAATGATACATTTGTCCTCTTGTGTCTGACTTATTTCTCTTAGCATAAGGTTTGCAAGGTTTATCCATGTTGTAGTATGTATTAGCAGTTCATTCATTTTTAAGGTTGATAATATTCCATTGTGTACACACACACACACACACACACACACACACACACAACATACTTTTTTTTATCCATTCATCTGTTGGTGGACATTTAGATTGTTTCCATATTTTGGCTATTGTGAATAATGCTGCTATGAAAATTGGTATATAAGTATCTGTGGAGTCCTTGTTTTCAATTCTTTTGGATATATACCCAGAAATGAAATTGCTCAATCATATGATACTTCTATATTCAACTTTTTGAGGAATAATCATACTCTTTTGCACAGTGATTATACCATTTTTACATTTCCAGTAGCAATGCAATGCATATGGATTCCAATTTCTTCACATACTTGCCAACACTTGTTCTGTTCTTTTCTTTCTCTTTCTTCCTTCCTTCCTCTTCTCTCCTTCTTGCTCTCTCTTCCTCTCTCCATTTCTTTATTTCTTCCTTTTCTTTCTTTCTTTCTTTCTTTCTTTCTTTCTTTCTTTCTTTCTTTCTTTTCTTTTTCCTTCTTTCTTCTTTCCCTCTTCCTTTTTTTTTTTTGATAATTTTCACCTTAATGAGTACTTTAGCTACTTTTTAGCTAAGTCTCATTATTAAATAACACTATATTGTCCCTATGTGCAGCTAGTTCATCTTTCTGGCCAGCCTTGCCTCTGGAACAGCTTTGTCCCTAGAACAAAACTTCCAACACTGAGCTGCTTATCTCTTTGGAGTTCTTTGTTACTTTCATTCCCCTTTTGTTACCTCTAGCCAACGTCTTTGGGAAATTGATGAGTGAATAATAGAGAAGCTTGCAGGGCCATATTGACCCACTAGCATAACCTCAATAAAAATAGTAAAGGAACAATAAATTCACATCAACTTTCTTTACAGGCTCTTTCTCTCGTATGTCATCTTATTCAGCTTCAACTAACCATGCAGGTAAAGAAAGATTTCACACATTTTGCCTGATCCACTGCTCTGTTCATTGTTCTGATCTTTTTGGTATGGTTTGCCTTCTAGACAGTTGAATATTTGTTTAATAAAAGTGACTTTTCTTTTCTTTCTTTCTTTCTTTTCTTCTTTTTTTTTTTTTTGAGAGAGAGAGAGAGAGAGAGAGAGAGAATGAATGCATAAGCAGGGGAAGGGGCAAAGGGAGAGGGAGAGAGAGAATCTTAAGTAGGCTCTCTACACCCTCCTCAGAGCCTGATGTGTGTCTCGAACTCTAAAATCATGACCTGAGCCAAAATCAACAGTCAGACACTCAACCAAATGGACCACCTAGGTGTCTCAAAAGTGATTTTCATTAACTAATGAGATTATTGTTATTTTGAATATAATACTCAGTAAATTATCACGAGGAATTTATATTACTGATTGCTTAAATGTTCATGCACATTCTGAATATCACAGTTTTTGGTTGTTTTGTTAGTAAAAGTAACATCTGCTCACTCTAGATCTTTAGAGCCTATCTGCTTCTGTTACTGATGAAGCCCAAATATTCAGACTACAGTTGGCACTACAGTGATGGAGGCCAGGCTGGGGCCTGTTCTCCCTACTGGGTTGTTGATAAAGTTGTCAGCCAGGTTGTGGGGGCAGAATGCTGGCAACACTAGTGTTCAGGATTTCTTAAGCTTTGCCAGCTGGCAATGATACCATCCAGGGGATAAATATGACCCTAACTCCCTACTACATAAAATACACACATATACAACATTCATTTTGATTCTTCTGTGATTTACTGAGTTCTGTAGAAATCTCTAAATATTATCAGTTAGAAGAAGCTGAATATAATCTGTCCTTTGCTTAAGTTATCTTTTTTTAATAGAATGATTGATGAAGATCTTAGGGTATTTTTGGCACTTTATGTAAGTGGCCAGTTTTGTAAAATACATGTAATGGTATTTAGATTCCTCACTTAAGCAACTAGGATCTCGAGTTGAAATCAGAGTTTCTAGAGATATTGGTGATTTTAAGAGACCCTTTTTTTAAAACTTAATTTTATTTTTTCAGTGTTCCAAGCTTCATTGTTTATGCATCACACCCAGGGCTCCATGCAGTATGTGCCCTCCTTAATACCCACCACCAGGCTCATGGTTTGTCAGTGACTGTACATCCTCTAGGATCTTGCCAATGAGAGTGTGGCTGGGACCAGCAGCATTACATTGGAAAATCATTAGAAAGGAAAGATCTTAGGTCCTTTTCTAGACCTGCAGGAAGAAGAATTTGCATTTTAACAAAATCCTTGAGTGATTTGTAAGTGTATTAAAATGGAAGATGTGATTGTCTAGAAGAGTATTTCTATTTAAATTTAGAGGAAGATTTCTTTTATATCAAGTCACAGATGTCTAAAATGCACAAGATGCTCCTTTTCCTCTTATAACTGAGTAAAAGGATGCTGTAAAGATGAATCTTAGGTACTCTATCTTTAAATGTCTGTTCATGGAATTTTGGCAGAATTGTAATTGAAATATGATTTCCAAGCCTGTCTAAGTTTCTACATAATTTACTCTTTATCAATTTTAACCTTAAAGTGAGTTTTCATGGATGTGGTTCTTTTCATGAAGGATGGCATGGATTATAAACTGATATACTGGGGCGCCTGGGTGGCTCAGTGGGTTAAAGCCTCTGCCTTCAGCTCAGGTCATGATCCCAGGGTCCTGGGATGGAGCCCCGCATAGGCTCTCTGCTCAGCAGGGATCCTGCTTCCTCCTCTATCTCTGCCTGCCTCTCTGCCTACTCATGATCTCTATCTGTCAAATATATAAATAAAATCTTTAAAAAAATAAATAAATTGATATACTTTTGGGGATTGTAACATAATTTCTGTTCCTCTAGAGCCTCTGGAGAAAGACTGAGGAAAGTTATGAGACATTAATAGGTTTTTGTAACATCTTCTGTCTTAGCCAGTTTAACAAATACAAGGATTTTATTTATTTTAAAATTTTAGGTTTTTTATTTTTTAGGTTTTTAAGTATAGATTTTATTCATTCATTTACTTATCTACAAAGTATTAAGTAAGGGCTAGAAGATGTTTTTTTCCAAAATTTTTTTTTTCATTTTAGAAATGTTTTAGAATAGGTGCAAATAAAATTTGGGTAAAATAAATCTTAGCAATTGAGGAAAAATATATTTAAAAATATATATTTTACATCATATCTATTACTACTTAATACCATTTTATATTGAACTGCTATATGAACTTATCATACATGAAAGCATGCAAATCAAGCAAGGTAGTTTTTAATATACCTCTTTTAAATTTTGGAAGTTTGCATTTCACAGTATTTAGAATTTTCACCCTCAGATGCATGTACACCATTCATTGCATATAATATGAAATTTGTTTCATTTTCATTCCACAACTTCAATAAATAGCTCTGACATTAGAACAAAGGTTTAAGTCCATGTGTAAATTCTGGCAATACTGGGGCTTGAATTTTCCAATTATTTTTCCTGCTAAAAATGTCTGAAGATGTTGAGTTACTGAGACATCTTTACTATTATGCCTTGGAAAGCATTTCATGGTATGTTTGCAGAACAACTGCCACATCTTAGGAAGAAGACATTAGCTCATGAGAGAACATAAATTCCTAATACAGAATTGCTTTGATGTTTAACAAGAAGATGATGGTAAAATTGAACACCACATTCTCTTCCTCACTTTTTCTGGTAACAATCATTGTGCTTAGCAAAATTAAGAAATCTCAGACTGTTCTATGTGCTAATACTGTATCTCAGCCCCAAACATGTATACACACCCATGGCCTGTTCCTAGAAATAGAGAAGAGTATATGAGGTCATTTGTGATACACATTCTGGTATCAGATTATTCCAAAGTGCTGACAAAATTCAAAATAACAGTCATTTGGCCACTATTACAGCTGTGTGAACTGCTTGTTTTTAAGAAAATATTCAGACATGAAACTGACACTAATTTTGAGAATTTTTTATTATTTTATGCAATATATAAGTAGAGTCTGATGTGACTATAATTTTTGTGTTTATGAGAAGGGTTGGTTCATAAACATTCCCAAGTAGAACATCATGATTTTATTAGCTCTCACAACCTTTTCTAATCTCTCTCTCCTAGAAAAAGTCAAGCACCCAGACAAATTAAAACAAATTGATCATTTCATATTGTTAGACATTAACAGAAACCAATGAGCTTTCAGTTTGTGCTGTTTTTAAACTACTTAATTTCTACCACATTCAAGGACCTGGGAAATCCAGTTTCTTCTAACACAGTGGGGTTCAGTGTAGAGAGTATGAGGCAGTCCCGTATATGAGCAGCATGGAGGAAATCTATGTCCTAGCACACAAGTTTACACTTCCAGTATCATCTGATTTTATATTTATGAGGATAAAATATACTTAATATTTGTTTGGGTAATAATGAAATTATTGAGCACAACTTTTTGACTCTTCATGTTCCTGTGGCTTACTGGGGTAGAACGTATAAAGGCCTGACAATGCATCAAATATGGGCTATGTATTCTCAAGTGTTGCCTTGACTCAAGATTGAACCATGGGAGACTATGGATACTCTGAAAAACAACCTGAGGGTTTTGAAGGGGTGGGGGTGTGGGAGGTTGGGGGAGCCAGGTAGTGGGTATTATGGGGGGCATGCATTGCATGGAGCACTGGGTGTGGTGCAAAAACTATGAATTCTGTTATGCTGAAAAGAAATTTTAAAAAAAAGAAGAAAAAAAAGATTGTTCATCTCTAACCCTTGGCACATGAATATTACCACTATGTCTAATTGTATGGCCCCAACAAGGCTACTTTACTGTTCATTTCTTTGAAGAGGCCATGACATGAGTGTGAGACACTTAGAGAACCATTAGGCATCTTCTTGATTGTAATTTCAAAAAATGGTTTTCTTAAGAAGGGAGACATATTTCTGATAGGAACACCAGAAGTGGAAAAATAATGGGTCTGGGAGTCAAACATGTAAAGACAGTCAACAAGATATATTAGTACATCTTGTCCCTTTAGAAACACTGCCACTTTCCCCTCAAGTACAGCTCTTTAAAGTTAATATAGTTTAAAAATTGAATTTTGGGAAGGGCTAGTTGGCACTTGATAGTTAAGTATATATAATGAAACAGGAAATAAAAAAAACCCAAGAAAGACATCACATTGCTTTATTTCATGGACAACAGCTGGGATGCTCATTTACTGTCTTTTTCAGGCTAATAAAATTTTTCTAAAACAGCCTTCCAAATACCACTAGGAAAGCCAAGAGTTTTGTTTTCTAGAAATCAAATGACTTCTTATAATACTATTTTATGGAATCTGCTGATTATTTTACCATTTGGGGATAAAGATATAGTCTCAAGAGCTGTAGAAATTCAACTCTACAAATTCAAATAACCACTTCTCATGCTGTGCTGCTACAAACATAGACTTTCATTGCATCTTCATTTTATTGTACACCAAAACCAATGCACAACTATCAGGCAAGTAGTTGTCAGATGGCAGTTTAGCCTGGGTTTGCATGTCAATCTTTTGTGTATGTTTACCACTGATGTTTTCAAGCCTCCATATCCCCTCTCATCTCTTCATTCTCCCTGAAGAGACTGTTGGTGGAAGTAGGAAAAAATGGCAGCATGACAGTTGATATTGTATTAATTAGCCCACACAGGGTTTGATGGAGAATAGGATGAAAACACTAGATAAATGTTAAAGAGCTCTTCTTGGGGCATGAGATGAAAAGTCATACATCAGCATTTACTAATAAAGATACTTGGAAACTTTGCCAGATAAATCTGATGAATACAGGTCTGGATTTTATTACTATTGTTTGGGATTTCAGGATTATGTGTGCAGATGGTTCTAATGAAAGTAAAAATTATAATATCTATTTCTTCTTTATATTGTTGATTTTAGCTGTGCCCTCTTTTATACATCTTTTCATTAATTAAAATAATAATAATGGTAATAGGGAAAACTGATGTTTATTGAGTATGCTAACTCTGACTAGTAATTATTATATTTTCCATATATAAATTAAATAATAAATTTAAGATATTTCTACCAGTGGGGGAAAAAAGGTAGTTACTATTATTACCTGCTTTGAGAAGGTGAAGAAACTGAGGCCCATATAGGTTTAGTAATTTTCCCAAGATTATACAGCTAGTATGGGGTATCATCAGGATTTATTTCCAGAACCTGTTCCCTTCACCACTATGTTATAGCCATTCACTCATGGACAGAACACACAGTGTTTTTTTACCTCTGGCTGCTATATGTATTGTCGGCTGGCATATCATGGATTCACAGCAGACACTGGCAGGGAGATGCCAGTAAATAGAATCAGTTTCCTGCATGATATTCTTGGAATGGAGGTGGTGAAAAACTGTCAACATGTCACATGGTGACCTCAGCTCCTCCTATTCTCATGTAGACTATCAGTTCATGGCAGGTGAGTCACAGGTAGGACCTCTGTGACTAGTGGCATGTGTATGAATAGTTCTGGCCCACACTGCCCTGAACAGTGTGTGAAAAATAAAACAAGTGAAATCTGACTCATTTCCAGCCAGTCCTCCAGCTTTTACTTGGAAAGGCCCCAGGAGGATAGAACAAAGATTTTGAAATAAAAATTGTACAAATTTTAGGATTCTTTGTTCTAGTTCTTTGAAAAATGCTGGTGGAATTTTGATTGCGATGGCATTGAAAGTATAGATTGCTCTAGGCAGTATAGACATTTTAACAATGTTTATTCTTCCAATCCATGAGCATGGAATGCTCTTCCATCTTTTTGTGTCTTCAATTTCTTTCATGAGTGTTCTGTAGTTCCTCGAGTACAGATCCTTTACCTCTTTGGTTAGGTTTACTCCCAGGTATCTTATGGTTCTTGGTGCTATAGTAAATGGAATTGATTCTCTAATTTCCCTTTCTGTATTTTCATTGTTAGTGTATAAGAAAGCCACTGATTTCTGGATATTGATTTTGTATCCTGCCACATTACTGAATTGCTGTATGAGTTCTAGTAGTTTGGGGGTGGAGTCTTTTGGGTTTGCCATATAAAGTATCTTGTCATCTGTGAAGAGAGAGTGTTTGACTTCTTCTTTGCCAATTGAATACCTTTTATTTCTTTCTGTTGTCTGATTGCTGTTGCTAGGACTTCTAGTACTATATTGAACAAGAGTGGTGAGAGTTGGCATCCTTGTGGTGTTCCTGATCTCAAAGGGAAGGCTGTCAGCTTTTCCCCATTGAGGATGATATTCACTGTGGGTTTTTCATAGATGGATTTTATGAAGTTGAGGAATGTTCCCTCTATTCCTATAGTTTGAAGCATTTTAATCAGGAACAGATCCTATTTATCATGTCAAATGCTTTTTCTGCACCAATTGAGAGGACCATGTGGTTCTTTTCTCTTCTCTTATTGATTCAGTCTATCACATTGGTTGATTTGCAAATGTTGAACCACCCTTGCATCCCAGGGGTAAATCCCACCTGGTCATGGCAGATAATCTTTTCAATGTACTGTTGAATCCTATTAGCTAGGATTTTGTTGAGAATCTTGGCATCCATACTCATCAGGGATATTGATCTGAATTTCTCCTTTTTGGTGGGGTCTTTGCCTGGCTTGAGGATCAGGGTAATGCTGGCTTCATAAAAAGAGTCTGGAAGTTTTCCTTCTGTTTCTACTTTTTGAAACAGCTTTAGGAGAATAGGTATTATTTCGTCTTTGAATGTTTGGTAGAATTCCCCAGGGAATCTGTCAGGTCCTGGGCTCTTGTTTTTTTGGGAGATTTTTTGATCACTGCTTCAATCTTGTTACTAGATATTGGCCTATTCAGTTTGTCAATTTCTTCCTGATTCAGTTTTGGAAGTTTATAGGTTTCCAGGAATGCATCCATTTCTTCTATGTTGCTTAAGTTATTGGCATATAACTGAAATAAAAATTGTGAAAAGAATGGATTTGGTTTTATCATTAACGTTTTTGTGTAGAGATTCATTTTTCTTTTGCTCAAACCATAGTTCTTGGGTAAATTCTTTGGGGGTGTATATGAATTTAGAATTTATTAAATTAAGAATGATAACCTTTCATTTAAATAGAATATCACTCCCCCTACTCCTGACCCTCTTTTTTCTCTTTTGGGTTCAATTCAGCGAAAGGTTATTGACCAAGGTTAATATAAGCCAAGTTCTCTGTTATGAAGGGTGAGGCATAATCCCTGTCCTCATGTGCACAAATAACCATACTGCAAGGAAGCCTGGTGATGGAGGATATGGTAAACATAAAAGTGAAGTAACACAGTACACAGATAAGGGAGAGATTATTTCTGACTTGGGAGTGGGGGACCAAAGCTTCAGGGAGAGGGTAGAATTTGGAAGCACTGAGGTGAAGAAGAAAGGTAATTTATGTAGAGGACACAGGGTAAGCAAAGGTGGAAACTGCAGTGGAGGTTCAGGAGGTGGTACAGGTAAGGCTAGAGGTGAGAAGAAGGAGGAACAGGAAAATGACATAGGGGATTAAGACAGGAGACCTTCAGTCTAAATTGGGTCTTTAATAGTATGTAGATCTGTTGGTAACAGACACCAGTGCAGGGGGTGAGCAAGGAAGGGTTTTCAAAATATGACTAACCCAATCCTCAAGGCAAGATTTTAGGAGTTTAACTCCATGTGAAAGATGGCTCTATTCTGGAAGGTAAAGTTGAGAGCCTTTAAAAATCATTCAGGGAGAGAGACAAGGACCTGAAATCGAGAGTACAATGAGAATGGAAAAGAAGGCATGGGTAGAGGTCAATGCAATATGTGCAATTGGCTGTGCTTGGGACTGAGAGTAGTTCATGCTTCTTGCTTCTGAAACTTCCAGTTTTGTTGAATGAGACCCTTTGATGCAACTGACTGAAACAGAAACCAACAGGGACCAACTTATTTCGTACCCTCTCCATATCCCCTTTTCTTTTTAGTGATTCATCATAGGGCTTATAAGGAGAGATCATTTCTTGAAATAATCTGATGATGTTTTTCAGCTAACTATAGAATATTTTTTAAATGTTTTTAAAAGATTTTATTTATTTATTTGACAGAGAGAGGGAGAGCACAAGTGGAGCCGCAGGCCAAGGGAGAGGGAGAAGCAGGCTCCCCAGTGAGCAGAGAGCTGGACAGGGCTACATACTGGGACCTTGGGATCATGACCTGAGCCAAAGGCAGGCACTTAACTGACTGAGCCACCCAGACATCCCCCTCTATAGAATATTTTTAAAGGAGTAAAGTAGAAAAGCAACCTGTAAAACATTTGCTATTAGAATAATAAAATTAGTAGAGTATTAAATAGGTGGAAGAATTCTTGGGATGTATTTGTTTTTCTTATTAAGATTAAATCAACCAGTTTAATTGTGTAATAAGTATAATAAATACTACTGTGGGTGAATTTATAATGTTTGAACTCCTTTATCTCCTTGGATCACCCAGAAGTTTCATTAGTTTAATATTGCCCATAAAAATAGCTTGGGTCTGTTTTATTGAAGGAACCTTCTGACATTTTCTCAGTGCTTTTATATCTGTCCCCTATCTAAATGGGAAGGACAGAGACATATATATTTAAAAGCAAGGGGTTTCCTTCATTTACCAAAAATTTTCAGATATTAAAGGGAGATTCTAGGTCAGTTCTTTTCTATCTTTATGTTAAACATTATATTTGTTCTAAACTGATTAAAAATGTAGCTTTCCATTAGCACAAACTTGGCAAAGCATCTCATTAGAGATTTGTGAGGAAGGAAGTGCTGGTGAGTAAAAAGAAGAATAACTGGTAGTGGAAACTGGACAATCCTGTACTCTTTAAATTTAGATTTCAATTTTCTGCTTGTAGGAATAATAGAACAATTGAAGAAGGCAGAGCAAATGAATATTATTGAAAATTCAGCTAATTTTCACCTTATTGTCTTATAACCAAACTTGATGTATAGTCACATAAAGATGTGTACAAGATACTCCTAAATATTTAATCTCTAATTTAAATAGAGATTTAACTAATAGCTGTAACCAGCCTATTATCTGGCTAATAGATTAGATAACTAGAGATAACTGGAGATAACTAGTTCTAGTAGTTAGTAGCAGAACTAGTAGAACTAGCTAACTCCCACTTGTTGGCACAAATTAGTTGCTTTCCATAGAGGTAGGTAACTCACATGCATAAATTCTTAATTTTTTAAACTCTCCTTTCAAGATACTCAGCTTCACTCATTCTGGTTCCAGTTATATTCAAATATTATTTCATATCTACCAAGTCATATGTATATATTCCTTTCTTACCCAAGGAATTTATTAAGGCGACTTGACTTTTCTTTTTTTTTTTTTATTTTTTTTAAATTTTTTTTTTTAAATTTTTATTTTTTATAAACAAATTTTTATCCCCAGGGGTACATGTCTGTGAATCGCCAGGTTTACACACTTCACAGCACTAACCATAGCACATACCCTCCCCAATGTCCATTACCCCACCCACCTTTCCCGACCGCCTCCCCCTAGCAACCCTCAGTTTGTTTTGTGAGATTAAGAGTCACTTATGGTTTGTCTCCCTCCCAATCCCATCTTGTTTCTTTTCTTCTTTTTCTGCCCCCCTAGTCCCCCATGTTTCATCTCCACTTCCTCATATCAGGGATATCATATGATAGTTGTCTTTCTCTGATTGACTTATTTCACTAAGCATGATACCCTCTAGTTCCATCCATGTCGCTGCGAATGGCAAGATTTCATTTCTTTTGATGGCTGCATAGTATTCCATCATGTATATATACCACATCTTCTTTATCCATTCATCTGTTGGTGGACATCTAGGCTCTTTCCATAGTTTGGCTATTGTAGACATTGCTGCTATAAACATTCGGGTGCACGTGCCCCTTTGGATCACTACGTTTGTATCTGTAGGGTAAATACCCAGTAGTGCAATTGCTGGGTCATAGGGTAGTTCTATTTTCAACTTTTTGAGGAACCTCCACGCTGTTTTCCAGAGCGGTTGCACCAGCTTGCATTCCCACCAACAGTGTAGGAGGGTTCCCCTTTCTCCACATCCTCGCCAGCATCTGTCATTTCCTGACTTGTT
>PISX010016346.1:0-46555 GCA_004024625.1 Mellivora capensis
CACTCTGTCTGCCTGTGCTCGCTCGCTCTCTCTCCCTCTCTCTCTGACAAATAAATAAATTAAAAAAAATTTTTTTTAAATATAAAATAAAATAAAAAGATTTTATTTATTTATTTGACAGACAGAGATCACAAGTAAGCAGACAGGCAGGCAGAGAGAGAGAGAGGAAGGGAAGCAGGCTCCCTGCTGAGCAGAGAGCCCGATGCGGGGCTCGATCCCAGGACCCCGAGATCACGACCTGAGCTGAAGGCAGAGGCCCAACCCACTGAGCCACCCAGGCGCCCCCAAATCTCACTTTTTAAAGATGCTAGAGCTCCAGTTTTCCTCTGAGGGCAAGGGAGGACCTCTCTGTATTTGCACTCCCCACTCACAGACTCATGCCAGCTTCCCCTGAGCCTCTGACAACAGTAAACTATTTGTGTACAAATACATCCCATTGTACAATATTTTCACAGCTCCCCCCGGAGAATATCACCTGGTTTCCTTTCAGACCAATCAGGCCACTAAGATACTGGTATGGAAACAGATGCTATTTCCCTTCGTGATCACCCAAGCCTGTGTAGGTATGTATGAAACTTTGTTAAATGCATATTCCCAAGGCCAAGGTTACCCACTCCTGTCCATTTTGCCCTTAGAAAAGGCCTATGGTGGGGGGCGCCTGGGTGGCTCAGTGGGTTAAAGCCTCTGCCTTTGGCTCAGGTCATGATCCCACAGTCCCGGGATCCAGCCCCGCATTGGGCTCTCTGCTCAGTGAGAAGCCTGCTTCCTCCTCTCTCTCTGCCTGTTTCTCTGCCTACTTGTGATCTCTGTCTGTCAATTAAATAAATAAAGTCTTTAAAAAAAAAAAAAGAAAAAAGAAAAGGCCTATGAGAATTGCACCATAAGAAAACAAGATAGTTTATACATCACTTTAAAGGAGACCGAGTCACAGCTGGCTCTTTTCAATGTTTGGTGTGTTTTTTCTTTTCAACAAACAACTATTGGGCACTTAGTGTATACAAGGCAATGCATTAAATATATTTTGTTTACAAGAGCAAACAAATCAGACCTATCCCCTTCCTTCTTAGAAGAAGCAGCCCATGTCAGGGCTGAGGGACTGGATGGTTAAGTAGAACCAGAAACAGTCTGGTCTGCTTTGAACAGACCCAGTTCAAGGGGTGCTGGTACATGAATCAATGTCAGCCCACAGGAAGTCTCCACTCACGTGGCACACGATTCTTTCTTCGTATGTTCTCGTCAAGGATAGGATGATGGAGGAGTCCTGGGTGCCAGCCAGCTTGGGCATTCATGCACAGATGTTCATGGAGCACCTCCTCTTGGCCAGGCACTGTTCCAGGCACCGCAGACACAGCGATGAGCAAGACAGACCAAAACCTCTCCTCATGGGGCTTACGTTCTAGTTGAGGGAGACGGATCATCAACTAATTGATAAGTAAAAGGAAGAGAAGACCAGATGCTAGTAGATACTATAGAAACACTAAAGTGGAGACTTTAAAGGAGAGTGCTGGGAGGTGGGGGATGCCTTTAAATATGACTGGGGAAGGCAGCTCTTTCTGCCCATGGGTCCTGTCCCCATGTTCCCATAAAACCAGTTTTTTGCACCACAAAAATAAATAAATGAATGAAAACTAAAAAAAAAAAAATTAAATATGACCAGGGAAGGCCTCGCTGACAAGACAACATTTCAGTAAAGGCCAGCCAAACCAGCTGGGTAACACAGAGCATTCTGAACAAAGGAGAAGAATGTGCAAAGGCCCTGGGGTAGGAGTGTGCCTGGCATATTCCTGAAGCAGAAAGCCCAGTGTGGCTGAAGCAGAGTAGCCAAGGGATATGGGGTAGGAGATGAGCTCAGAGGGGAAATAAGAAGAGGCCATTGCAGGAATCCCTGCAGCAGGCAACCAGTGGAAGCACCTAGACTGGGTGAGACGCGCTGAGGGGTGGCTAAAACATGGGCTCTCTAGCCAGATTGCTGGGATCAAGGGGCACCTTGCCTAGGTTACTTTACCTCAGTGCCTCCGTTTCTCCATCTTAAGAAGGACATTGTAAGCAAGTGTCCCTCCTGGGGTGGCATGAGGATTAAATGAGCTAACATCCATGATCACATTCAGTACACATCAGGCACTTAAATGTCAGCCCCTTCCCCTCACAGTGGGGAGACCTGGCAAATGTCACCTTCACCTGATGGTCAAGGTTCATGTAACCAGGGATGCCGTGCACCCCCAACGTGATGGAACAAGGAGGCCACTTGGCCTCTGTGGTACACTTCCCAAAACCCCATAACCTCAGTCTCGTCATGAGAAGAACATCAGATGAACCCAAATGAAGCAGCATTTTCCAAGAAACCTGGCCATTACTCTTCAACCCTTTCAAGGTCACAGAAAGCAAGGAAAGGCTGAGAGTATCACAGACAGGAAGATGTGAGGGAGACAGGCCAGCCACACGCTGCACACATTCTTGGAACAGGAAAAGGACATCAGTGGGAAAATGGGTGAAGCCCTAAGGAAGTCTGGGTTTGGGTGAATTGTCAGGTACCCAAGTTGGTCTCTTCACTTTGACAAAATGCACCACAGTCATGCATGGTGCTAACAATAGGGGAAACTAGGGGAGGGGATGGAAATCTGAGCTTGTATGAAACTCCCCAAGGACCAGACTGACAACTCTGTATTATTTGTTCAACAAATATGGAGAGGGGCATCAGGCCGACCCCTCTTAATTCTGCAGAACCCCCCAGGGAGAAACGAGGGCCAAGCAAGGAAGGGAAGCGTGGGGAGGAGAGGTTCCCTAACAATCTGGATTATTCACCCCTGCAAAAGGGTGCTTCCCCACTGTGGGAAAGGCCCCAAAAGGGGCTGGAGAAGCCCTTGCCTTGGAGACCACAATCTATACTATCCAAAGAGGAGGCTGAGAACAACCTGGGAAGCTTGAGTCCCCACCAGGACATCTGCGTCTCTGGTTGATCCTCTAGTCTGAACCCAGTTATCCCATGGGTCAGCCCCAGATCACCCTTTCCTGTCCTGGCCCTGACGAACGCTGCGGCTGGCAGAGGGTAGCCGCTCCAACCCTCCCCTAGTGATACATCCGCCCCCCACCGCACACCTCACTGCCAGGGGCTCAACGAAGTTTTTGCTCTATATGGCAAAGGGAAGACAAAACAAGGGGGCAGGCCACGGAGGGGTCGGATCTCAGCCTTGCTGTCTCCAGCGGGGAGGGGTGAGACCAGGACCAAGCCGTGCCGCCTACCCTCTCTGAACCCGCTTCCTCATCCCAAAGTGGGCAGAGTAGTAGAACCTACATCAGGACTGGGGTGATGCTCATTTAAAGAGAACACTGATAATCATTCTGATACAGTACACATTGCGCTGGACACAAAGGGATACGAACTTGACCAGACCTGACCCTGACATCTTCCTGGAGGGAAGTTGAGCCTTTCACAATTCAGTGCATCAAAGGAGAGAAGGACTATGGAAACATCTGTTCGGTCAGATATGGCCCACAGCCCCATATCTTAAGGCTTCAAGAGAGGAATTGAAGGGTCTCCTCCTCAAAATTTAAGGATCCTAGCTTAGTCGGACTAGCATGCCAAAGAAGACTGGCATTTAAAATCTGCAGGCCTTGATTAGAGGAAAACTCTTTTCAGCTTTTTAAAAACACAACAGAAGTAAAGACGCCCTCCTCCTCTCCCTTACACACACACCCCAGCATCCCTGCCTGCTTTCGCTGCCGCAGCAGCTCTGGTCCCATGGGCACCCCAGGCTCCAGTCTGCCTCTGCTGCCCCCCACCTTGGTGCCCCACCAGTTACCCCAGTGATGACCGTCTCTAGTATGGCCAGGGGGTAAGGACTCCAAGTGCCAGGGCCAGGCCACCACCAGAAGCCAACACCACATGCAGATGGGCCAATCCCTAAGTGGCAAAGGGCCAAGATGGGGGGACCAGGGACTCAGCCAAGCTGCCCCGGGCACCAGGAAGGAGTCAGGTGGATGCATCTGCTGTTGGATGTGCAGAGCCAATGGGCGGGGGCCAGCGATGCCTGGCTCATAAGAACAGCAATTTCTATCCCACACCTTCTCCATGCCAGGCCCTGCAAAGTGATTTCATTAACTCATTGAATCCTCATGGAACGGGGAACTCTTTTTCCCCCTATTCTATAGGAAAAAAGGGGATTGAGGTCCAGACAGGTGTGAAACTTCCCCAGCTAGTGAGGGGCAGACCTTGACTTCCTGTCCAGGTGCCCATTTTGGCCACACCCCTAGTCCACATCATTCATTCTATTCAGCTGCTCCTTTCGAACCCCCCAGGCTACAAGCTTCGTGGGACACTGAGCACAGCAAGATTCAGTCTATCCTGGAAGAGCTTGCAGATGCGGGTGGACAGAAAGTAGCAACCATTTATAAGAAATCTGACGCTCCCCCTGACAGCAGGTGTACCCAGCTCTGACAAAGCAGGCAAGGAGCAGCCACCTCTGTCCTGGGCAGTCCTGGGGGCTCCCTTGAGGGGACATCATTGGAGCTGGATCTTGCGGGATTCTCACAAGGGCCTGCCCAGCAGGCAGGGAGAAGTTTATGGGCATGGGCAACCTAGGAGTAGGCGCCACTCCAACTTCTTACCCTAAGACAAGAAACTGGGTTTTAGTCTTATTCCTTCAGCCTTATGAGCAGCATGGCCAGAAGCCAAGGCTCTTAGAGCCAGGCTGGAGCCAAAACGCCCTCTGCCACTTTCTGTCTGTAGAATATTAACACTCACAAGGACAATAATAATGCATGGATGGATAAAGGGATGAATGGATGGATGGATGGATGGATGGATAGATGCGTGGATGGAAGAGCTATAGACCCAGAGCTCCTTAACAACTCCACCTGGAACAAGGTGAGTCCCAGAAACAGAGCCAGGGCTGAGCAAGCATTCACTCCTTCGTGAATGCATGCAGGCAACACAGACTTGTTGAGCACGTAATAGACGCTGAGCACTGTTCTAGGTGCTGGGAATACAGCAGGGAACAAAATGTGCCCAAATCCCTGCCCTCAAAAACCATCCACGGTAGAGATGGGAGACAAGCTATGAATCACTAAATAAGGAGATATAAATATGTCTAGCCTCAAGAGTTGCTACAGGGAAAGATGAAGTGGGATAAGAAAGGAAGGAAGGGAGTGAACCCCACAGGTATGTGCAAAGAGAATGCTCCAGGCGAAAAGAACGGCCAGAATATGAGCAGGCTTGCAGGTTGGGAGATGGCTAGGTGGCCAGTGTGGCTTGGAAGGTGTGCAGGGCTTGATCACACAGGCTCCTGTTGGCCTTTGTTGGGATCTGGGCTCATATGCACCGTGAAACAGTAACCACAGGAGAGCTTCAGGAAGAACAGTGGCAGGATACAGCAAGAACAGGCTACTGTGCTAACAGACAGTAGGGAATACAAAGACAGAAACAGAGGTCAGCATGGAAGTTCCTGCAAGCACCCAGGTGAGAGTCAATGTGGTCTGGCTTTGGATGGTAGCAGTGGAGGCGCTGAATTCTGGATATGCATGGGAAGCAGAGCTCAAGAGATTTGCTGAGAGCCTGGATGTGGGTTGTAGGGAAAAGGGAGAAGCCAAGATGGCTGCAGAGTTTTGACCTCCGCTACAGGAAGTATGGAGCCCCCGTGTACTGGGTTAGGGAAGGCAGGGAGACACAAGGATGTCCATGTAAAGAGGGCAGGTTGAACACACACATATCACCTTGGTTCCCCCCACCTCTCAGGTACTGAAACAATAGTAAAGGGGCTTCTTTAAACGTTTGAAAGTGTTGAGCCCACAGGATGGGAAGAAATGGGGGAGGAAACAACAGCAACAAATGTTTAAGAGGTGGAAAATAAATGAACAATTGAGGAAAAGGAATCAGGGTGGGGGGAATCCCCCAAAGACTCAGAGATTGACCATATCAGATACCTCTGGAAGTTGGAGTAAAGAGCAATTCAAATAAAGAAGATTCTTTGAAAGGCTGATTAAGAAGCTGTTATCACCCCAGCCCCCAGACACCTGTAGATTCTGGGACACCAAGCACAGTGCCCAGGATGGTCCTCCACTGATGACAGGGAAATTCCATGAAGAAGCTGGGTGTCAAGACCCTAACCACCTCCCATCACTCTGCTCTCAGAACACCCACAACCAGACTTACACCCTCTGGGCAGACAACTGGAAGAGCTTTTTCTGGGAAACATGATGAACCAAGAAGAAAAGACCCTGAGAAACCCTAGAGATATCAACAGTGGAGGTCTTCCAACCAAATAGCTCTGACAGATCACCCTGTGAAGAAGCCCACAGCCCACAAGACCTACCCACGTACTCAGAGCTTCCAATCAGCTCCTACTTTACTATTTTTAAATATGCACAGATAACAAAGGTTTGCCAGACATCAGAAGAATGCCTTCAACCTGAAAGATAAAAATAAAACAAACAGAAAACACCAATGTAAAAAAAATGTCTTAGTATCATCATAAGACATGCAAAGGTGAAATTAAAATAAGATACTCGTTTTTTTAAAAAGAGACACAGAGCACAAAATTTTAAAAAAAGCTTTTAAAAATTAAAAATATAACAGCAAAAACGGAAAAGGAAAAAATTGGAAAATAAGGTTCAGCTTTTCCAAAGTGACAGATAAGGGGGGAAAAAAAAGGAGAGAAAATAAAAGAAAACTGGAAGACTTGTCCAGGAGTTCCATCTTCAAATAATAATTCTAGGAAGAATAGAAAAATGAGGGGCAGGAATCATCAATTAAATAGATTAAGAAGATTTCACAGATTCAAAAGATAGCTTTCTAAATTTCAAGGACTCAGAGAGGGCCCAGCACAATACATAAAAATAGACCCACACCAAGGTACATCATCATGAAATGTCACTATCTTGGGACCCTAACAGAAGATTCACTAAAATTCCAGATTGAAAAGGTAAAGAATGAGAACAACTTCCTTCTTCTGGAATAGCCAATAGAGCAAAACCTTCAAATGTTTTGTAGGAAAATAATTTCCAGCCTGCAATTCGTATTATACCTAGACTAACAGCCAATCAAGGATGGGGATAGAATAAAGACATTTCCAGATGTGCCAAGTCTCAAAAAATTAACATCTCTTGGATCTTTTTCCAGGGGCTACTGGTAGATATGCTCCCCTAAAACAAAGGAATAAACCAAGAAAAAAGAAGACAGGCAATACAGGAAGCTAAAGATCCAACACTAGAGAGAATCAGAGGAATCCATCCGGCTGGTAGCAAAGGATCCCAGGATAACAACTATGCACCAGGTGCAGAAAGCAACCAGCCCAACAGGAAGAAGGTCAGGGGCTCTGGAAGACTTATCAGGGAGATGAAACTGATAGGAAATGGATGCATGCAAATGTCTTGAAAGGAGATTCACACTATTGGCCAAAAACTTGCACAGAAAAGGGGGAAAGCCATTGCATTATTGGGAGGCTAGGAGAATGGGAAGAGCAAGGTAATGGGGGAGGGAGCAAAGAGAGCCAAGTCCTCAACTTCCTTAGTGTACAGCCAAATAGCTAGAGTTCCACTTCTAACATGGCAATGTGAGGAACTCGGCAGATTTGTTTCCCAGTGAAACTGCTGAAAATTATTTTAAAACAACCATTTAAAGCCTGTGGAAATGTTCCTAAGGGCATACAGCAAATGAAGAAACATTCATTCAAGAAAACCTAATAAAGCCCCATAAGAACAGCAAGTGTCTGCAGCATTTGAACTATGATCCACTTCCTTCCTCTTCCTTCTCAGATCAGCATTATGGAAACTCCACTCTAGATGGGCAGAGCCAATAGCACAGAGCTGTCTCTCCCCCAGTTCCCATTTGGAGGCCTGCAGTATCTTCCCAGGAAGGGAAGGATATCAGTATATCTCATCCTGCCTCAGCTTAGTATTGCACATGTTAAGTCTAGGTGAGTACAACTGAAAGATGGGGGCTCCCTTCTTCTTCCCAACCCCCACAGTGGAATGGAGGCTCTCCCTTGTGTATGGCATGCTGGGGTCCCAAACACCTTCATACTGGCTCATTCATAAGGAAGAGTTTCCGTGCCAGGAGAAGCAAACTGAGAAGACCAAGGCCACAGCCATCCCCGACTCCATCAACTACCCAGCTCCTAAAGGAGGAATGTCACTCTGAGAGAAGAGCGCCACTGTCCCCACACCCAGTTCCAGAGCCCTGGCTCAGATACCTTACCCATGGGGAGAGAGAAAGCATAAATAGAGAATTCCAAAACTTGTCTCAAAGGCGCTGAATTCATTTGCAACCCAAGCTGGGGAAGTTAAAGCTTAAGGACACTCTCAAAACCAATAAATATTGCAGTGAAAAACAATTAAGAGGAGACCAGGGGTTCATTTGACATTTAAGCGAAATCCTAAACTGATCAGTGTATTAGAGAGAACCAGGGAAGGAGACAGATAGGAAGATTCCTCTTAGGGTCAGAACAAATCTCAAGCAATGATCTCAAAAACTACATCCTCAGAGAAGACCAGAATTGCTATCATATATTATTTAAGACATTCAATTTCCAACAAAAAAAATTACAAATTATGCATAGAAATGAGAAATTTTGGCCCACACACAAGAAAAAAAGCAAGCAACAAATTGCCTGTGAGAGTAACCAGATGTCAAATTTAACAAAGAATTCTAAGTAGCTATTATAAATATTTTCAAATAAGTAGAGAAAGTTATGCTTAAAGAAGTAAAAGAAGGTATGATAACAATGTCTCATCAAATACAGAACATTAAAAAAGAGACAGAAGTTATGTTTTAATGGAAATTCTGGAGCTGAAAAGTACAATAATTGAAATAAAAATTTCACTACAGGGGCTCACCAGTTGATTGGAACTGGCAGAAGAAATAATTAGCAAACTTGAAGATAGATTGGTAGAGATTATGCAAGCCAAGGAACAGACAGAAAAAAGCACAAAAGAAAATTAACTTTGGGGAAGTGGGGAGCCCTATTAAGTTCACTAACACATGCATAATGGGAGCATCAAAAAGAGAAGAGACAAAGAAATGAGCAGGGGGGAAAAAAGTCAAATAATGGCTAAAAATGTCCCAAATTATGAAAAACTTTAATGTATATATTTAAGAACTTCAAAAAATTCCAAGAAGGATAAACGTAAAGCAGCAAAAGTGCTGAAAGCCAAAGATAAGAAGGAAATCTCCAAGATAGCAAGAGAAAAATTATCACTTACAAGGAAACTCAATAAAATTAAGAGTTGACCTCTCACCAGAAACACTGGGGCCATAAAGCAGCAGCAAATCATATTCAAAGTGCTTACAGAAAAATTCGGCCAATCAAGAACCCAGAAAAACCATCTTTCAAAAAAGAAGGAGAAATAAAGACAATCCCAATATTATTCTAATACCAAAACCAGAAAAAGACATCACAAGAAAAGATTACAAATATCTGTTATGAATATAAATGCAAAATTCTCCATAAAAGCTAGCAAACCAAATCCAGCAATATATGAAAAGAATTATGCACCATGACCCAGTGGGATGTAGCCCAGGAATGCAAGGTTGGTTTAACATCTGAAAATCAATGTGATACACCATATAAACAGGATTTTGTAATGTCACATGATTACCTCAATGAACACAGAAAAGACATTTGACAAAATCCAAAACCCTTTCATGTTTAAAAAAAAAACAACACTCCACAAACCAGGAATAGAAGCAAACTCTTTCAACTCGATGAAGGGCATCATTGAAAAATCCACAACTAACATCATACTTTATAGTGAAATACTGGATTGCTCTTCTGAATTTGGGAACAAGACAGGGGCACCTGGGTAACTCAGTCTGTTGTATATGAGTCTTGATTTCAGCTCAGGTCATGACCTCAGGGTCATGAGATCAAGCCCGACATTGGGCTCCAGGCTGAATGTGGAGCCTGGTTAAGACTCTCTCTCTCCTTCTGCCCCACACCACCCTAATTAATTAATTAACTTAATTTAATAGGGAAAAAGACAAGGATATCCACTCTCACCACTTCTATTCAACATTATATTGGAGGTCTAGCCAGGGCACTTAGGCAAGAGAAAGAAAAGTAAAATGCCTCTATTTACAGATGATATGATCATATATATAGAAAATTCTAAGCATCTCACTGAAAACTAACAAATTGAGCACGGTTGCAGGATACAAGAGCAATATACAAAAACCAATTGTATTTTTACACAATTGCAAAGAAAATGAAATTAAGAAAATGGTTCCATTTAGTTAGTATCAAAAAAAAAAAAATACTTAGGAATAAATTTGACAAAAGAAGTGCAAAATTTATACTTTGAAAACCACACCTTACGTGTGACTCTTGATCTCGGGTCATGTCGAATCCTTCATTGGGTGCAGAGATTATTTAAATAAATAAAAACTTTTTTTTTAAAAAGCTTAAAAAGAAAAGGGGCACTTGGGTGGTTCAGTTGATTTAGCCTTCAGCTCAGGTCATGATCCTGGCATCCTAGGATCAAGCCCTGTGTCAGTCTCCCTGCTCAGCAAGGAATCTGCTCCTCTCCCTCTGCCTTCCCCCCCACCCCACCCCTGCTTATGCTCGCTCTTTCTCTCTCTCTATCTCTCTCTCTCTTGTGCTCTGTCTCTATCTCTCAAATAAATAAAATTTTAAAAGAAGAGAAAAAAATTAAAGACCCAATTTAAACACAAGACATCCTATGTTTATGGATCATAAAAATTAATATTACTAGGGCACCCAGGTGGCTCAATCGATTAAATGTCCAACTCTTGACTTCAGCTCAGGTCATGACCTCAGGATCATGAGATCAAGCCCCTCATCAGGCTCTATGCTTAAAATTCTCTCTCTTGGGGCTCCTGGGTGGCTCAGTTGCTGGGTGTCTGACTTTGGCTTGGGTCATGATCCCAGGGTCCTGGGATTGAGCCCCACATCGGGCTCCCTGACCCTGCTTCTCCCTCTCCCACTCCCCCTGCTTGTGTTCCCTCTCTCCCTATGTCTCTCTCTGTCAAATTAATAAACGAAATCTTAAAAAAAAAAAAAGATTCTCTCTCTACCTCTCTCTCTCTCCCCTCCCCCATTCTCTCTCTCTCAAAAAAATTTAATATTATTAATATGGCAATATCTCCCAAACTGATTTGCAGACTCAGTGCAATGCTTATAAAAATCTCAATGGCATTTCTTATAGAATTGGAAGAATTGGTCCTAAAATTCACATGTAATTGCAAGAGGCCTCAAAAAGTCAAAACTATCTTTAAAAAGAATAGAGTTGGAAGAATCATACTTTCCAATTTCAAAACTTACTACAAAGCTACAGTAATCAAACCAGTGTGGTACTGGCATAAGGATAGACATACAGATCAATGAAATGGAATTGAGAGTTCAGAAATAAACACAAAAACCTATGGCTACTTGATTTTTGACAAGGTTGCCAAGACCATTCAGTGGGAAAATAACCATCCCATCAACAAACGCTCTAGGGAAGACTGGATAGCCTCATGCATAAGAATGAAGTCTGACCCTTACCTCCCACCATGCCAAAAAATTAACTCAAAATGGATCAAAGATCTAAATGTAATATTTGAAACAATAAAACTCTTAGAAGAAAGGGTGAAATCTTTATGACCTTGGATTTAGCAATATATTCTCAGATGTAATACTGAGGCTACAAGCAACAACAACAAAAAATAGGTAAATTGGAGCTCGTCTAAATTTTAAAAATTTGTATTTCAAAGGATACTAGCAACACAGTGGAAAGAAAACACAGAATGCGAGAAAAGTGTTTACAAATCATAAATCTGATGAGGGATTTGTATTTAGATGATCTAAAGAACCCGTACAACTCAGTAATAAAAAAACAAACAATCATAATTAAAAATGGGCAAAGGATCTGAATAATCATTTCTCCAAAGAAGATACACAAATGTCCAAAAACACTTGCAAATATAATCAACAGTATTAGCCATCATGGAAATGCAAATTGAAACTTCAATGTGCTACCATGTTACGCCCACTGGAATGGCTATAATCAAAGAGTCAGATAGTGACAAGTGCTGACAAGGATGTGGAAAAATTGGAAATCCCATACATTGCTAATTGGAATGCAAAATGGTACGGCTGCCCTAGCAGAGAGTCTGGCCATTCTCAACTGTTTAAACATCAAATTATCCTATGACCCATCAATTCCATTCCTACATATAATACACTCAACAGAAATGAAAACTTACGTCCACACACAAAATTTGCACACAAATAAATATTCCTGGAGCCATTATTCAGAAGAGCTAAAAGGTAGAAAGGACCCAACTATCCATCATTTGATGAGTGGATAAACAAAATGTGGTCTATCTATCCAATGGAACATTATTCGGGTATGAAAGGGAACAAAGGACTGACACCTGGTACAACACAGATGAACCCTGAAAACATACACTAAGTGAAAGAAGCCAGCCACAAAAGGCCACATGCTATAAGACCTGTTGATATGAAATGTCCAGAGTAGAGAAACACAGAGAGACAGAAAGTAGATTTGTGGTTTCTCAGGACTGGGGGCAATGGGGCAAACCTTGACTAGGGCACCTGCAAACCTCCTACTGGCAAGGAGTTCACGGTTGCTTTTCACAGGCTAGCTGGGACGCAGTCAAGACTAGCTCTCTTCCTATCACAGATGGGCAGGGAGTCAACCTATAGGGGCAGCATCCTAGAGCCCAGGGACCTGATCCTCAGTCCTCCCCCTGGATGCCACGGGGCTAGCTTAGCCTCCCGGTCCGCTTGGGAATCCCCTCTTATCCACATCTGAGATCCAGTGTGGTGATGCCATCACGGAGATGTCGTCTCCATGCCTGTTTTATTTTTAGATGTTATAAGAGTGTTAGGGAAGAAAAAAAAAACCTGCTCTCCTTTTCAGACACATTGACGTCCCTTTGAAAACGCCCACCTCCTCTGTCACAAAAGGGCCACCAGGCTTTCTACTTTGCCGTACTTGCACTCACCTTCTCCAGGTGCTCAGCCCTGCCTACTCTCCAACTCATCTCACACCCCATTCCCTCTCACCCCCCTCCACACTGGACAGCCTGGAATGCATCCCGTTCCTCCTCCCTTCCGGGCCTTTGCACCTGCTGCTCCTTCTGCCTGGAACCCTTCCCTCTTGTCTCCCTTGTGACTGAGTTCTAAAGGAAGCTCAGCTTGAATGTCAGACAGGGTCAGGCTCCCTGATCCTCATTCCCACGGCATGCAGAACTTCTTTTGCAACACATTACACACATTTATAATGACTTACGAATTTGCAATTATGTATAATAATCTCATCCCTGCTAGGCTGAAAGCTTCATGGTGATAAGCCCTGTGTCCACCTTGCTCCCAGTTATTCCCAATGCCTAGCAGAGTTCCTAGCACTTAGTAGGTGCCCAAAAAACATTTATTTGTTGACTGACTGACCTACTAAGGTAAAAAGAAAGCTCTGCCTGTACTTAATTCTCACAACTGTTTTACAGAAAGGAAAAAACAAAACTGCAGCTTGGAGAGGTGATGTGACTTACCCAAGGAGATGCCATGCAGGAAGAAGGAAGGGGGCTGGGATGGAAATCCAGGCTTGGTCCTTCCAGGTCCCAAGGGAACTCCCTCTCCTCCAAAACCTCCTCCCCTGGAGGTTGTAAGGGAGAGGTCCTGGCGACAGCCTCTGCCACTGGGGGCAGCCCAGACCTGCCCCAGGCTCCACAGGACAATCAGCCCAGCTCTCCCGAGGACCCAGTTGCTGTGGGACCTCCCTCACCCACCCCATCCAGGCGCCCACAGCCCGTCCTAGGCAGATAAGTCAAGGGCGACCGTGGCGCCTCGGCGCCCTCTAGCGGTGGCGGGAAAGGGCGGTTGAGGGGAGAGAGAAGGAAGGGAGGGAGGTGGCCGGGAAGGGGTAGGGGAGGGGACGCGAGGGGACCTGACGGTGGGGTTGGGGGGAGAGGAGGAGGAGGAGGGAGAGTTGAGGCTAAGGGAGGCGTGGGGCTGGAGCCAGAGGAGACCCCGCAGGGCATTTTTCTTGGCTCCAGAGTCCCTCCTCCTCTTGCAGTGCTCGCTGGGCAGGCCGCCCCTCTGGGTTTCTGCCCTCCGGCTCAGCCCAAGCCCTGGGGACTTCGGAGGGACATCCCGCCCCACGGAATGGTTGAAACTCCGTTCTCTCCCTCCAGGCTGGGACAGCCCCTCTGTCTCCTGGGACAGAGCTGCTGACCTTCTCCCCCCAAGACCTCACTCACTCAGCTGTCGCAAGACGAGGGACGGCCGCCCTCTCCTTCCCCCCCATCGAGACCTCCACAGCCACAGAGACAAAGGTCCCAGGTCGGCCCCAGCCTGGCCCACTGCCTCCCCTCCCTCATCAACCTCCCCCAAAATCCCAGCAGCTGCGGTTGCCATGGTACGAGCACCCCCCCACCCCACCCCCACCCCACCCCCTCGGAAGAGGCCAAACGTGCGCGGCGCCAGCTCATTCCCCCCCTCCCCCACTTCGGCGTAATTAGTGCAAATTAAATTTCACACCCCTTCTACTGAGCAGTCAGAGCTCCCTGGGAACGAAGGCCCAGGATTCATGGGGGAACATACTCTGTTCGCAATGTGCAGACGTGAGAGAACATTTCTCAGCCGTGAGTTCTCCCCAAGTCACCGAGGCGGCCTAGACACACACGCACGTGCTGCTCCGGGGGGTGGGGGCGACCCGAGGCGGCCTAGACACACACGCACAGCACGTGCTGCTCCGGGGGGGTGGGGGCGACCCGGGAAGATGGGGAGGCCGAAGTCCCACTGTCTGCCTGTACCCGTCGCCCCGACTTCCCTCGCTCTGCTCTGAAACCACAAGGATGGGCCAAATGAAGGAAAGCCGTGGATCAGCAAGGCTTCGGGAACTCGCGCATCCATCCAGGTGCCTGCTTCCCTCCAGCCACCTGTGCGCTCTCAGGGGACCTCATGCTCAGAAGCCCAGCCCCCCCAACCCCCCCACCCCGGGCCAGTTGAAGGCTCTGTCTGCTGTCAATTTCTTTCCTAACAGGGGGCCCACATTCCATTTTGCACTGAACCCAGCCAACTTGGTAGCCAGCCCTCCCTCCTGCGAGCATTTATTTGCACAGAAGGATCCGGATAAGCAAACAGCACCACCTTACACCTCAGTGCAAATAACATTAATAGATCCGATCCTGCGCCGCATGCTTTGTAAATGCTTTCTATACTTTAACCCCCTTGAATCCTCACAACAAACCCCCTTGAATCCTCACAACAAACGCAACAAACCTTGCGTCCTACAGTGTTTCTTGAACTTGCCTTTTCAGATCTGGGAATCCTGTTAAAATGCAGGTTCCTAGCCAGTAGGTCTGGGGAAGGGCCTGTGACACGGCATTTACAACAAGCTTCCTGGGAGGCCAATGCAACCGACCCCAGAAGCTCATTTTGAGAAGCAGAGGTCTGGTAAAGCTGCTGGGCCGCCAGGCTCTGGAATGCTTCCCTTAGCCCAACCGGATGGCCTCCCCAGAAAATGCCAGTGAGATTATTTCCTCCTCCCAGTGGAGGGCTCTGGAGGCACAGCCAATGACCCCAGTGACTGGTGGGCAGCGGCTGGCCTCCCTCCCTCAGGCTGGGTTAACCCCCTGGGATCATTCAGGCTTCAGGACTCCCCAAGGGCTGGGCCCAGGCAACCCTCAGATGAAGCCCACTGGCCACTGGCAGCTTAGCGCCTCCTCTAGTTCGACCTGCCTCCCTCACTCCTTTACCATCTCTCCCGAAACAAGTCACTTGTGTGCCTGTCTCAGGGGCTTCGTAGACACCCTAGCTAGCCAGTGAGCTACTATCCTCTTCTCCAGTCTACGAATGAACTGATGGACCGGGAGGTTAACTTGCCCTGGACATACAAGCTACAGAGAGGAAATTTGAACCAGCAGCCTCGTTCCGCTGCATGAGGCCACACCGGGACGCGTGTCTATACCATGTCAACCGTGTTTGTACTCACATACATATACTCCTGTGAACATACCTGCTTGTGTGCGCTTCCACACACAAGGCATTTCTGCACGATACCGACACTCAGGGGCACGTAATGGCTACCAGTCATTTACACCTACATCCCCGAGACACAGATGTACAGAATCGCTCCTTCGCTCAGTGAGCAAATGAATGATCTCACCTGCACCTGGACATCTGTCATCAGATTTCGACTCGGACATCACCCCGCCTCCCCCCAGAGCCCTCCTTGTCTCCCTGAGATTAGGTCTGGAGCCCCTCCTCCCAGCTCCCTCAGCTGCCGCCCTCACCCCTGTTCGCAGGTTTGTCTCCCCAGCTGCTCTGAGGGCTCCCCTAGGGCCAGACACTCGGTACAGGGCCTGGCCCATAGCAGGCACTCAGCATATGTTCCCTGAACTACATTTCACCTGCTCTGCCATTTCCCAGTCTTGTGGCCTCAGACAGGTTCCTTCCCTTTCTGGAGTTCCTCACCTCCCAAGGACGTGACACTGTGGGAACTTGGAGCTGATGGACCCAGTCCAGCCTTTAGGAAGGCACCAAAGATTTCCCCCAGGAAAGAAAGGGACATTGAGTAGAAATTAGAGGAAGGAACAAGATTTAGCCAGGAGGAAAGGGGAAAGGAGAGCGGTAGGCAAATAGAACAGCACGTGCAAAGGCCCGGGGGAAGGGCCTTTTCAAGAAGAAACCCATTCAAAGGAGAAACCCATATGTCTGGAGTGTGGGGAGAATTCTCCATGAACAGGCAGGTTTAATGCTGAGGGGCCACAGTTTGGATTTCATCCTGGGACCAATGAAGAGCCCTTGAAAATTTTAACAATGATATGTGATCTGAGTTTTTGAAAGGGCATCCAGACTTCTATGAAGAGACTAAATCCAGATGAGGGTGGGGGCCAAGGGAACAAGAATGGAAGTGGGGGGTAATTTTTTTTTAAGTAGCCTTCACACCTGGTGTGGCGCCCAATGTGGGGCTTGAACTCGAAACCCTGAGATCAAGACCTGAGCTAAGATCAAGAGTCAGCCACTTAACTGATGGAGCCGCCCAGGTGCCCCAGTGAGAGGACCATTTGGAAGACTGTTGCCAGCAGCCGGGTGCATGATGATGGTATCTCGGACTCGGGTGGGATCAGTAGAACCAGAGAGAAGTGGATGGTGTAGAGGTATTTGGAAGGCAGAATCAGGAGGCAGCTCAGATATGGAAATGCAGGGAGAAGGAAGAGTTGGTGAGACACCCCAGGCCTCAGACAGACCCCCATTCTGACAGAGCCTCCTCACCCTACCCCACCCGTCCCCACCAGAAGCCAGGGAGCCATTCCCTTTGCTGGCCTCTGGTCTACTCTCTTCACTTTTATTGGCCATGGCCAATCCCACATGAGCTCAGAGCCAATTCGGTCACAAGGCTGTTGCTGCAGCCAGCTGGTCCTTCAGGGCCTTGAACTCCTGTCCTTTCCAGCCTCCTCTCCAGGCAGGGCTCTCCCACAGTACTCAATACAAAGACACCAATCCACACGGGTCTAAGTGCCCCACCCTCCCCCACCAGCTGTAGCAGAAAGGGCCCCTGGACTGAAATTTCTTGTTCTGGCTCGCCAGAGCTTGCTGTGTGGCCCTGAAAAAGTTGCTCTTTCTCTCTAGTTTCCTATTTCTGCATCTGTCAATGAGAGGATGGAGTGCAATGATCTCTAAGGATCTGGCCAATCAGAGCATGAGACAGATCTTCTAAGTTATAGTGATTGGTCCCAGACTGGCCCGAGCTGAGCCAATGAGAGTCCATCCTGGGACTTTGATTGAAATCATAATAAACATCTCCCTTCCTGCTGAGGTTGCTGGCTGGCAGCGTGTGAGCCTAGAGATAACAGGTACACCTGGGAAGAGAGTCTGCCTTAGAACGAAGCCAATATTTATCCCTAAGGATGTGGTTCAAACACCTGGATCTAGCCATGCCTGAAATTGGTTACATGGGCTAATAAATTTCCCTCTTTGCCTAAGTCAGTCTGAACTGGACTTCTGATGCTTGTCTCCAATGGAGTCTTGACAGGTATAAGTCTTTCCACTCAAATGTATTATATCATATTTAGTGCTTTCTCCTGTGATTCATTTAGGATGCCTTCCCTGTTCTCAGCTGAATCTCCCAGTCCTCCCATCTTTGAATGTAGCTGAGGTGCCTCCTCTTCCAAGAAGCCTTCCCTCACCATCCTGGTCCATGCTGATCCTTCTGTGTCTGGAATTTCTCAATATATGTTTCTCAACACTAATCCTTTAAAATCCCACTTAATGAGAGGATTGTATGGTCAAACAAGCTTGGGAAACACTGCGTACTCTATCCTCCTTCTGAGGGATTCTCTGTCCTGAGCCTATTAAGAATTCTGAGGGGCACCTGGGTAGCTCAGTCAGTTAAGCATCTGCCTTTGGCTCAGGTCATGATCTCAGAGTCCTGGGAGGAAGCCCAGCATCAGTCTTCCTCCTGGGCAGGGAGTCTGCTTCTCCCTCTCCCTCTGCCCTTCCCCCCTGCTAATACTTTCTCTCTTTCTCTCTCTCTCTCTCTCAAATAAATAAATAAAATCTTTAAAAAAAAAAAAAAAAAAGAATTCTGAGTTCTAATGTAAAGAAATAAATTCACATTGTGTTTCACAAATTTATTTCCTCATAGAGCCCATTCTTTTCTCATGGGATACCTAATAACCCCCTGGCAGGACAGTGTTCGGGGTCTTATGGGGTAAACACTACTTCATACTCAACTTCCATGGATTCTGCCTCTATGCCCTCTGGGGGTACTTTTCAGATCAATTTCCCTAGTGCTTATTAAATGCCTACTGCATGCCAAGCCCAGACCAAGGGGCTGAGAATGAGTGAATGGGCAACCATTTCCCAGACTGGGAGGACCCTGCAGGTTGAGGGACAGTCATGCCTGACTGCACAAGTCTGACCAGGGCCCACCAATGCCATGTGACCTCGAGCAAGTCACTCTTCCCCTCTAAGCCTCAATTTCTCCATTGGTAAAATGAGAGGATGGGATGTCATGGTCTCTAAGGATCTGGCCAGCCAGAGCACCAAATCCCCAGGGCTGCAGTGACTGGTTCCAGGCTGGGCATGAGACTCAAGGTGAGCCAGTGAGAATCCATCCTGGCACCCTGGGGTTCTTCAGGAAGCCAGCTGCCACAGGAAATCATAAGGGAAGTATGGATCTGAGTACAGGAGTATATTTTTTTGGAGGGGGGGTGGAGGGGAAGTTCCATAGCCCTCAGTACATCCCCCAGTGCCTCCCTGACCCAAAGGAGGTTTACAAATGCTGGCAGTAATGAAAATTCAGTAACAGGAGACTGTTCCGGTGAGGAGCTTAAGACCCGTGTGAAAGGGCAGGGGATTAAGGTTCTGAGTGAATGAACTCGCTCAGGCCTCTTTGAATGCCTTTATGTTCACCAGGCTGAGGCGGTTTTCATCACCTGGCAAGTAAAGACTTTGTCTCCAATGAATTCCAATGGCTCTACTTAATAAGCTGTGTGTCTTCAGGCAAGTCACTTAACCTCTCTGCACCTTGGTTTCCTACTCTTATAAAATGAGGATGCTTTCCGGTCTGATGTCATAGGGGAGGATGAGATGAGATCACTCAGGTCAAGGTCTTAGTCCAGGGACGGACACAGGACAAACATGAAATAAAGGTCAGCTGGTGCGATTGCAGCATCGTGTAAATCAAGCAGAAAGAAGAGTCCTATGTGAAGAGAAGAGCCAGGGTTCGTGCTCCTTGTGTCCATGGTAGCAGCTTTCCAGCGGGCTCCCAATGATCCCCAGTCCCTGGTTTCCGGTCCTTGTGTAATCCCCTCCCCTTGAGGCTACACTGGACCTAGTGACTTGCTTCTAACATTAAAAAAAAAAAAAAAAAAAAAAGGCAACAGAAGTATTGGGATGTTGCTTTCAAAATTAGGTGACAAAAGACTCTGCCTTCTATGCTGCCTGCTTGCCCTCTCTGGCTCCCTCCCGTGCTCACTCTGCTGGAAGGCAGCTGCCATGTTGGGAGCAGCCCCATGGCAGAGGTCACATGGCAAGGAACAGAGGACAAAGAACCGAGGACCTCCATCCGATAGCCCCCAAGGAACTGAATTCTACAACCACAGGTAGGCTCAGAAGCAGGTCCTCTCTCTTTTGAGCCTTGAGAGGATGCAGGTATAAGTCAGCCTGGGCTGACTCGTTCATTACAGTCTCATGAGGGACCCTGAGCCAGAGGACCCAGGGGAGCCACCCCCGGATTCCTCCCCTACAGCAATTGTGAGATACTAAATGTTACTGTTGAAAGCCACTAAGGATGGGGGCAATTTGTTACTTGGTAACAGGGAACTATTATCCATCTGGTAACAGATAACTAATACCCATAACAAAAAGGAGGACTTTTTTATTGCTCATTTAACTGGAAAGTCCAGGAGTGGACTTTGTTTCATGTATGGCTGGATCCGAAGGCTCAAATGTCAATAGGCATCCATCTTCACTTGGGTTTCTGGGAGAACAGGCCTGAGACAAGGACCCGGATGCTGGTGGTTTATTTGGGAGGGGATTACAGAGAGCAGGAACAGGAGAAAGAGGAGCTTGAGACAAGCAAGAAGGAAAGCGGGGAGAAAGAGCATGTTTCCACATTTGCTGTGATAGGCAACATGGGCTGGACTGCTCTGCAGTCTCTGAGAAGCACGTTGCCTCCCAGCATTGTCCTTCTGAAGAGCAGGTGTCGGGGGCATTGACGCCGTAGCCCCTCACTACACTGGCTGAGAGGGGCCCGGAAGGGGATTAACCTCCTGAGAGGCAGGGCTGTGTCTGTGTTCTGGCTGGGCGGGCTCCTCAGCTCCTGAGACACTCGAGGTGGATGCTGGGAGCTGGGAGCATCTGCCCACTGCCTCCTCATTCCTCAGCTCCCCTCCTCTGAGATCCCTGCAGCATCAGGCAGCCTCTCCCCCAGGGGCAGCAACACTGACATGGGCAGTCCTGGGCTCTCCTCTACAGCTCAGCAAGCCTTGGGGATGGAGCTTGTCTTTCCCCATAGTGGCAGCAAATGTCTTAGGATTGGGTTTCATTGGACAAGAAGGATCCCATGCTCATCCCTGAACCGATCACTGCTTCAGCTGACCAGGGGTCTTGACCTATCCTTGGAGCCATGGATAACAGCCATAACTGACGTCTGTTAAGTCTACATGAGTCTGACTCCTCTTAGCGGGTTATGAGATCAATATAGTAGGTGATAACTAGCCTTTTTTAAATAAATGTAGTAAAACAGTGGTTCTCAAACTTTAACTGCTTCAGAACCACCCACAAGTCTTGTTAAAAAACAGACTGGTAGGCACTATCCCAGAGTTTCTGTTTCAGCCGGTCCAGGATGATGCCCAAGAAATTGCATTTCTAACAAGTTTTCAGGTGACGTTCATGCTGCTGGTCCAGGAACCATACTTTGAGAACCACCGGGATAGATGGTATCAGAGGACACTGTATGTCATAAAGCTAACCTCTGTCCCAGTGACATATGAGTGTGGACACAGGGTCACCATGTAAAAGGCATTTCCTACTGAAATCGTCCCAGTGCCATGAGATTAAGTAATTTGCCCAAAGTTGTAAGTAAGAGCACAGTGGCTTGAAGGCAGGTCTCACGGGCTTTGAACCACAATGCTAAACAACTTGCCAGGGAACCACACACAAGAACTCGGGATTTGGGCTGGTTGTCAAGTTGTGTTTGCCACATGAAGAAGCAAGGTACAAAATAACCCTTGGTAACAAATCGACCCCAAAATACATTGGCTTAAACAAGATAAAAGGTCACTTCTCTCTCATATGACAGCCGACAGGTACATGTCCAGGACAGCTCTGCCAGCCTCCACATGTGGCTTCCATCCTGGGATCCAAGGGGTCTTCAGCAGCAGGAAGGGAAAAGGGAACTCCAGTCCTTTTAAGGGAACACCCAGAAATTGCCTAAGGCACTTTCACTCCCATTGCCATTGGCTAGATCCCAGTCACATGGTCAGATTAACTGCAATGGACGCTGGGAAATGTAGTCTTGAGCTGAGGGACGAGGAACACTGGGAACAATTGGCAGACTCTCCAACACCAGGCAATGTGGCCTAAGGTGCCTGACCGAGGCCCCCAGGGGGAAGGAGTACAGTCCCTAGGACCCCTAAGGGGGTCTTGTAGTGGAATCCCCTTCAGAGGACAGGATGGTGGCCCAGCCTTAAACCCCAGAGACAGGGGCCCTCCACCTTCTCCAGCACCCCCTGTGGATCTCATACTGAACTCCGACCCAGACCATTCTCACTCCACTTACTATATTCTAATAGGTTTCTACAGACAGCATATTTTCCAGTTTATTACATCGTGTCAAGTAGAGCCTTCGATTTTAAGCTTCGAAGTTTATTTACGTTAAAAATGTTTGCTTTATCAAAAAGGAAGCTGCTGTGTGGTTACTAATAAAGCCATGTACCCTCCAGCCAACAGTCCCTCTGGTTGGAGGGAAGTGAGACCGTTACACTTTATGCCGGAGCTTATTTTTACTGGCCCTGACACTGAACTTCACCCCTCACCCCCCTGTTTCATTCCCAACCACAGATGCTTCTCTTTCAAAAAAAAAAAAAAAAAAAAGGCAGTGACTCACAAACAAGAACAGATTTCTCTTGCTTGCAGAAAAGGTAAATTGCTGGCAGAAATAAATTTGCAGATGCTAGAATTTCACAGAAAGGAGCTCATTGGTGGAGAGGGTTTAATATGAGCCCCCCTCCCACCCTCCCCTTCGGAACTCTACCCTCCTGTCTTCCCTACTGAGCCCAGCGGGGTGGTGTTGGGGCCTGGCTGCCGGGATGTTGGGCGTGGCCCGGAGGTTGGCTCCGCCTTTGAGAATGACTCCCCTGTTTATCTCCTGGTTTGTCCCAGTTCCTGGGCCTGGGATTGGGCCTGGGGGCCCCTGAGGTGGAGGACTCCTCTGGCATCCCGGCTCTGCACAGTACACCGACCTCGATTTATGTGGGTTACTCCCAGCCCGTGGATCTGTGGACAGGCGAGGAGAAGGCCTGTGGGACCTCACTCAGACCGACTGTGGGACCCAGGTCAGCAGGAGACAGGCTCAGATGCCGGAGCACCCTCCTCCTAAGAGTGAAGGCCCTGGGGTAGGGTCTGGAAAGTTCCCTGTCTGAGACAGAATTCATGGCAGAGGGGCTTGGGGTCAAGACTGCGGTTTCCCAAGCAACACTGTGTGCTCTCACCGGTGCCAGGCCTCCACGGGCATCTCCCCCAGTCCTCACAGCCACCCCAGGAAGGGAGTGTACCCATTTTACAGATAAAGAAACTGAGGCACGGGGTGGGGGCGGGGAGAAGCCACTCGCCCACACTCACATGCCCTCTAGGGACAGACCAGGGATTCAAACAGACCCTGCAACTGGTACCATTTTTCCTTCAGACCTGCCTTCTCTTTCTCCCTCTCAGTCTCCTTCTCCCACCCACCCCACCCCCCGCCAGCCCCACCCCACCCCCACTTCACTCCTCTCCTGGAATCCTGACTTCCTCCTCCTCTCCACTGCTCTTTTCACACTTCGTAGAGAATCCAAGGGAGAACATGAGAACATTTTCCAAGGAAAACAATCGTAGAGGAGCCAGAAGTGGGGGTAGGAGGATCTTGGAGCCCAGCAGAAAGCGCTCAGCTCCCCACAGAGGCAAAGGCCTCAGAGACACAGGCCACAGGAGGCGTGGGTCTCTCCCCTCCTCCCACCAACTCCCGCAGACAAGTTAGACTCGCAGTGCCCAACCACATACCCAGAACCACTTTCACAACTAATTTTTTTTTTAAGATTTTATTTATTTATTTGAGAGAGAGCACGCGAGCTGAAGCAAAGGCGGGCAGAGGGAGAGACTCTCAAGCAGACTCCAGGCCGAGCGCCGAGCCTGATGTTGGACTTAGTCTCACAACCCTGAGATCATGACCTGAGCCAAATCAAGAGCCGGACGCTTAACCGACTGAGGCCCCAGGAGCCCCCACAACCAGATTTTTAAATGTCTAATATCCCCACACGTCCTTCTCATGCCCCAAATCTTCTCTATTGATAACTGGTTTATTTAAGCTTCTAATTCCTATTAAACCCCAACTGCACTCCCTCAACCCACTGCTCTTGCGGAAGGGGTTAGTCACTTACACCGTATTGTGAGTAAATCTTTGACCCTTCCCTGGGAGAGGATGTGACCAGGAGAGGTTAAGCCCAGGGAGAACCATGGGCTCTCTCGAAGTCCACTCTTCTCCAGCGGCCAGAGGGATCTCAGGCTGCATCATCGCCAAACTCTCCAGGACAGCAGGGTGTCAAGGTGGGGCCGTAGCCACCCTGGATCATGTCAGGTGCCTCCCCACACTCATTCCTAGCGTGGCAAAGGCCTGACTGAGGTCCCCACAGGCAGCAGATGGCGAGCCAACTTCCGCGTTGCCATGGCAGCCCTGGAATAGGGGTGCGGAGACTATGCTGTGTCTTATGCCCTAGATTACATGAGAGCACATGGGTGGACTGATTCCAGTTTCCACCATTATCATTCCCTCCCCGACCCCATCAGGTGGCTGCTGGAGTCTCTGGCAAGATGGGGAAGTGGCTGGGGGCCCAGGACCTGGATGCCAACAGACCTGGGCTCCAGGCCACCTAGCTCCTTCCTTCCTGGCTGGAACAAGGCCAGCTGTAAGGTCAAGTGCAACCAAGGGACTTTCAGGACCCCACAACCCCCCCCCTCCCCGCCGCGTGGAGGTTTAAGGACCTCTTATATGTAGGACCCTCAAAAACAGCAGGGGTCCCAGAGGCCAAAAATCTTTGGGGGCCAAAGATGAAGGGATAGATTGGCCAAGAGAAGCCCCCAGGACCTGCTTCCTCCATCTCTGCCAGTAGGAGAGGCAGGGGTCCAGGTCGCTGAGCGCCACCAGCCTCCAGTGCAGGACGCAGTCCGAGGGACTCCACCTCCCTCCAGCTCCCTCCAGACAATCTCCATGCCCTGGGCCTGTGTGAGCTGTGCGGGCAGGAACCCCAGAAGCAGGCCCCGAGGCAGGCTGGTGAGATCAGGCACTGAAACTTCCCCAGCCGACCTCCAGTGCCAACCCCCCCCTTCTGAACACTGACCACTGCGCATTTACCCTATGTATAGTAAACGGTGTGTTTGTGTTGTACATGTACACACCTGCACACAACCCAATGTGCATACACTCAGTTCACACACAGTGCACACAGAGTGGATAGTAAGTGCTCGGGATGTGAGCTCGGCATGCCTCTGCCCCAGGGCCCTGTTACCTACCAATGCGTGCACACACATGGTACATAACTTGTGCACACACCTCACACGTGGGAGACCCACACATCGGACAGAAACGGGTACGGTGAGAACTTAGGGGAACACACCCACACACCTACCGGCCATGTCCCCAGTGAGCGCATGGAACAAACAATACATGTATATATCCCCAGCACCCGCACAGGGCCGGCCCAGGGAAGGGGCGGAAGGACACAGGGAACCCCTTGTCTCCTCCCTGGAGACAAGCTAAGACCTGGAGGGTCATCCGCAGAGGCAGGTCAGGGCCTGGGCGATCTCTGACTCAGCATCTGTGCAGCCCCTACAGACAATGAGGTCAGGGACCAGTTCCCCTGGAGAGGACCCAGGAGCCAGTGTCTGGGCCACAGCCAGGTCCTGCAGTCCTGTAATCATCGGGCACAGAGGTGGGGCTGGAGGACAGCGCCAGGGATGTTCCTGGAGCCAGGCTGAGGTCTAGGGTGGGGTGGGCTCCACAGGGCCTGGCTCCTTCCTTCTCTCTGTCACACCCACAGGGCAGGAGGAGCGGAGGTTGGGGAAGGCGGGGAAGGGGAAGGAAAGCAAAGCAAAAAGCTCCGGGATGGGGCATCAGGAGGCCTTGGTTCTAGACCTGGCTCTGCTTCTGCCCCATTGGGCCCTGCCCCGGTGTCCCCGTGGATACCCAGGGTGGGACCCTAGGCCCTGCTGCCCTCTATGCTCATACTGAGGCCTGTGTCATAGGGGGTCACTTGCCACCTGCACGTCCTGACCCCAGTACACAGGGTCCTCTATGGCCAGGGGCCCGGCCCCATCTCTCTGGGAGGTCTCCTGCGCCAGGCCTGGGTGGGCTCATGGGAGAGTCAGTGAGAGGCTTCGCCACCCAGGGAGAGGGAGCCTGCTCCTTCCATGTGGCCTGGGCGGGACAGGCTCCGGGATCCAGCTGAGTCTGCTCTTTTGAGCCCCCTGGCCCAGGACACACATACCACTTAGGGGCATGACCCCCTTGAATCATGGAAAGCACTCCAGGCTACAGGTCAGAGCACATGGGTTCTGGCCACAGACATTGTGTGACCTTGAGCAAGTCCCACACTGGGTCTCAGCTCTGCCATCTTTAATCTGGGGAATCTGGCTTAGAACTGGTCTCCAAGAGGCACCTGGGTGGCTCAGTTGGTTAAGCGTCTGTCTTTGGCTCAGGTCAGGATCTCGGGGTCCTGAGATCGAGTCCCACATCAGGTTCCCTGTTCAGCAGGGAAACTGCTTCTCTCTCTCCCTCTGCTGCTCCCCCTGCTTGTGCGGACTCACTTGCTCTCTCGCTTCTTCTCTCTGTCAAATAAATAATATCTTAAAAAAAAAAAAAAACTGGTCTCCAAGGGACATCCATTCCATGTTGCCATGAGCAGCAGATGGTTCCCCAATACTGAGGCCTCCTAAGCACCCCCTAGGGCACCAGGCCAAGGCCTTTGTAGCCACCACCTCAGCGTTGAGGAAGGTGCTCGTCGGAGCCCCAGTTTATAGATCAGGGCCGCACAGCTTAGCTAAGGACCGAGGTCACAGCCCCAATCAGTAGCAGAAGTGGGACTCAGTCTCACCTTACCTGACTGCAGACCTTAAACCCCTAAACCCCATGGGCACAGTTTCTCTAAGTGCTTTACATGCATTAACTCAATCCACAGGCCAGCCCCAAAGATGGGTTCTATGATTCGCTAGATTTTAGAGAAAACAGAGGCCTCCCTGTGAAGTAACTTGCCCAAAGCCATGCAGCTAGAAAAGGGGAAAGCTGGAATCAAAAGCACGGATGGGGGCGCCTGGGTGGCACAATGGGTTAAAGCCTCTGCCTTCGGCTCAGGTCATAATCCCAGGATCCTGGGATCTTCCCTTCCTCTCTCTCTGCCTGCCTCTCTGCCTACTTGTGATTTCTCTGTCAAACAAATAAATAAAATCTTAAAAAAAAAAAAAAAACCATGGATGATAGTGTCCATCTAGAGCTTGAGGCCCCAAGCGTGGCACTGAGCCCATCCTCCTCCCATCCAAACCCTCCCCAGTGAGAGCAACAGACAGGCCCCTGCAGAGGTCGTGCAGTGGATCAAGCCACACTTTTCCCACTGGCCCTGGGTATCCCTTATCTGCTACCGTAAAGCCTAGTGACAACCACAAAACAACACACACTTATCCCCTCTCTCGGCAGCCTGTGAGTCAGCTGGGTGGTGCTGCTGCTCTGGGCCAGGCTGGGCTCCCATCGGCTTGCCTCCCGGGTGGGCCTGACCATTGCTGGTGGCTGGGCTGGGCTGGCGTGTCCAGGGTGGTCTCACTCTCACCTGGCTGACAATCAGCGGGCTGTCAGTGGGGATGAGAGAAGTGACTGGGTCACCTGTCTCTCATCCTCCGGCAGGCTCGCAGGCTAGCCCGGAAGTGCCAGCAGGACGATCTCAAGGGTCAGGGAGAGGGAGAGACCATGAGCAAGAGGAAGGACTGGACAGGGAGGGAGAGGAGGCATGCTTGGAGCCAGCACCATGCCCCTCCTGCACTTTGCATTAGCCCAAGCTAAGCATCAGGACAACCAGAGCCATGGGCTGGGGATGCAGACCCCACCTCCAGAAGGGACAAGGTGCAGAGTCATTTGTCAAAGGCATGCTTACAGACGGAAGGCAAGAACAGGGCACACTTTCACAATCCATCCGCTGCACCATGTGTCTGCTTTCAAGTTTTATTGTGACACACCCGCTCCTTCTATCAGAGTCATAGAAAAGCAGAGCTGGGATGGGGGAGCTTAGAAATCAGCTCGTTCCCAGTCACCCATTCCCCAGATGAGGAGCCTGAGGCCCCAAGAGGGAAGGAACTATGCCAGGGGTTGCCGCCCCCCGCACTTTCCTTTGGCTCAGGGAGCAGAGCAGACTGGCATCCTTCTCATGCCTCTTAGCTGCTGGTGGCCTTGCTGCCATCCCACCGAGCTGGCACTTGGCACCCGGGAAGCTGGTTCCCATCTCAACCCCCACCCTCTCCTGCTATCCAGTGAGTCACACCAAGCCCTGACATTTGTGTAATTGTCTTCCATGTACAAAGTGCCTTCACCCATTACTCAGTCCTCACGATCACCCTAAAGGGGGGGTGCAAAGCAAGAATAACAGCCACCCTTAGCACTCACCGAGCACATTCTAAGGGGCACACATTGTTCTAGGTGCTTGGCATATATTAACTCATCCCACGGAGGAAGGCATGATTGTTATCCCCGAATTACAGATGGGGAGGGTAAGTTTCAGAGAGACAAAGAGGTTTGCCCAAGACCACATAGCTGGTAAGTAGGGAGCGGGGACACAAACCGAGGTCAGTCTAGCATCTGACCACAGTCTATGCCAAGTCATCAGGGTGGCCCAGAGAGGTACCGGACTCCTATTTTTATCTCCCCAGGGTTCTGGCCTGGAGTGGGGCTAGGAGAGGAGCTATGCACCAGCCCACCTGGAATCGGAGTAGCAGGGAGATAGAAAGCCTAAGAGCTTGGCATATGGAGCTCAACCACCTGAGGTCAAATCCTGGTTCTGTCACCCAAGAGCTGTGTGACTTTGGATGACACATGTAACTTCTCTGCACCTCAGTGGTCCAATCTATAAAATGGGGATGATGATACTCACACTCATTTCCCGGCTTGGCTTGTGAAGATTAAATGAATTACTATATAGAAGGCAATTAGCAGCACGTAGTAAATGCTCAATAAACATCGTCTATTATGATATCTGCCTGTTACATCACTATCTGAGCCTCTTGGCTTCCGGGATGCCAGACTGACCGCCTGAACCGAAGCTAATGAGTCAGCTCCCCAAGCTGCCCTGCGGGGCTCGAATCTCTCGGGTGGGAGGGCTGGGAGGCAGTCGTCCAGGGCTCTCCTCTTCTGCCTTCACATCCCCTGAGGACCAGGTCCCGACTTTCGGAGACTCCAGTGTGCCGTGAAAAGAGTGTGGGGCTCCCCATGCTGTATCAGTCCGAATAAAAACAATACCATAACATAAAAGGAGCACAAAGAAGTTTGCCAGAGCCCTGATTGGGGGGATGAGGTGCGCACAAGCGCTTTGTCTCGGGTAATGTTTGAGTTTATTTTCCTGTCTCCATCTTGCTGGCATCTTGAGGAAGTGCTTGATCCAACTTGGCACCTTCCTGCATGGGGCCCTCAGAGGGCCTGAGGAGTCCGGAGGCACCAGGCTGGGAGCTGGGGCCCTCAGGAGGCCCTGAGCCCATCCTCTCCCCAGAGCACGTCCCACCCTTTGGGGGGCGATGCAAGAAGAAAACCCCCACCCAGAACGCTAAAAAAAACCCTCCAACCAACAATTTGGCAGCTGCGGTTGCCAGGGAGATGGTGAAGGATGCGTGTGGTGCTGCCTCCTGCTTGGCAGAGCCCCTGCCTCCACCCCCAGGGGGGCATTCTCCTGGTGTCATCGTGGGGGCGAGAGGCCAGGCCAGGAAACAGAAGCCCATGGATTGCATTCCCCTATTGTCCCCGCTGTCCTCAGAGCAGAGGGCGTAGACCAGACAATGGGCTGATGGACAATGGAGAACAGCAGATGGTCTCCCCAACCCGCCCCCCTGCCAGCTGGTGCCACTCAGCTTGCCAGCCCTGCTGCAGAGGTCGGGGTGGGGGGCCCTGGGCTCAGCTGGCTGCAGACCCCAGCCTTGCACCTGCCCGCATCGGGTTTTTGGAAAAAGGCTTGAACCGGGAATTAGGGCCCCTGAGTGGTGGAAAATAAGAGGAAGCATAATAACAGCCAGCACTCACTGGGTCTAAAATAAATCTGTTCTTCATGTAAAATCCAAACTCCTGCAAGGCTCAGCACAACCGGGAACTCGCCACATCCCTCTCGGGTCCCCACACTACTCTCTCCTGGATCTCGGCTGGTGTCATGCTGCCCCTCCTGCACGTGGAGTGTGGTCAGTCCTTTCCAACCTCTGCACCTTTGCCTCTGCTGTTCCACAGCCTGGAACACCACCTGTGCTTGCGGTCAACTCCCGCCCCCAGCCCCCATCAACAGGACTCCCCTTAAGTATCATCTCTTTGGAGAGACTCTCTGATCGCCCTCTCTGAAGTAGATGAAATTTGGCTCCTTCAAATGACACCTGTCACAAATCATAATTAGTGACTTTATCTGTTTGTTTCTTCATCATCTATCTCCTCCCCCTGTCCTGCAAGCTCCAGGAGCACAGGGACTCCTATCCCCCGTACCAAATGCCTGGCGTCTCCGAGGTGCTCAATAAATGTTTCGGGAACTCACCAAGCTCCAGGCACTTGATCCTCCCAGTCTAGCCTATGAGGCTATCTTCGTCCCCATTTTGCAGAAGCAAGAGTGGAGGCTCAGAGAGGTGAGCAAGCCAAGACTGGACTCTGAGGCTGAGCCAACTCAAATCTCTGCTCTTCATCCCACTCCATCCCACTCCGGCCTCCTAGGTGTACCAGGTCCCTGCCTGTTCCCAGGCCTCTGTTTTTCCATCTGTAAAATGACACCACTGAGCTTCCTATCCCTGGAGACTCTTGTTACTCTAACAGCCTAAGTCCTTACAGAGATAAGCAGCCCAGCCAAGCGTCCCCCACCTGCCTGCCCCCTTCAGTTCACTGTCTCTCCGCTGCTTGGGCTTTGGGGGCAGGAGCCCCGGGCGGAAGAGTTTTAGCAAGGATATGGAGGAATCGGAACTCTCATTCCCTGATGGAGAAAAGGCAAAATAGGAGAGCCACTCTCCGGAACACTCGACATCCACTTACCATGTGACCCAGCAATTTCACTCAAGAGGAATGAAAACCTACATCCACACAAAGACCTGGATATGACTGTTTACCACAGTTTTATATGCAATCGCCCCAAATTAGAAACAACCCAAACATCCATCAGCCGATGAGTGAACAACTGGTGCGTGGACCCTAGAGCACTCCCAGCAATGAGAAGGAATGCACAGACACAGCAACGGGACAGCTGAGTCTCACCATAACTGTGCTGAGTGAAAGAAGCCAGACACAGAAGACACATCCTGTATGATCCCATCTGTGTGAAATCCGGCAAAGGGCAAGATCACATGGAAAACAGATCGGTGGTTACCTGGGCCTGGGGGTGAGGGAGGGGACCCCTGCAAGGGGGCACAAGGGAGATGACCATGTTCTCCATCACGACTGTGGTCACCGTGACACCGCTGTAGGCATTTGTCACGAGTCATCAAACTGTACACGTGAAGTTGGCACGCTTTCTTGTATATAAATCATACCTCGATAAAGAACCCAAACAAGGCAAAAGGGGGAGGTCTGGATCACCTGCCAGGCCCGTCATGCCACCCTCATGCTATGAGTCTGCTTGGGGACTGAGTCCAGGCCTCCCCGGTGCAAAGCTCTCTCGCAACCCGGTGAGCAAAGCCCAACTAGGAGTTGATGGGAGCTGATGGGAGCTGGCCCAGCCCGTCCTTAGCGCTGCTCTCAGGCCCCACCCAACAACACTCAGTATGCCTGGCCCTGACCAGGGTTCAGGGCTCCCACTGTCCCTGCTCTCCCTTTCTGTGGGGCCCTCCCTCACCGGCTCCTGGGCAGGGCCACAACTTGGAACAGAGCAACACGTGGCATTCAGTTCACCCCAAGGCCAGAGTGCCTCCTCAGAACCCCCTGACATCACTGAGGGCCACCTTGTCCCCCTGTTGTTACGCTTCCTCCCCACTGACAGGATGGCCCTTCCCTGCCCAGCCATGGTTCCAACGGGTAAGACAGCTCCAGACCCAGCCAAGAGAGGAGTCCGTAACACAGAGGCCTCCAAACTCACACTCACGCTCCCCTGCCTCCACGCCTGAGCACCCTCTTTCCTGCAGGACAGTCAGAAAGGTGGGGGTACTGGACCCTCACCTAACACTGGCTGGGCCTGGGGCAAACATACCAATGGAGGTCATGTCAGGAGCACCACCCCCCCACCTCCTCTCTTCCCAATCGGATTCCATCTCACTCTGCAAAGGGTTTCAGGAGCACAGGTGGGGACTCACAGGAATAGGGCCAAGCACCATCCACAGGTCCGACAAGCGGCCACCCCTTGGACTTAGGGACACACACACCGGAAGTGTGGTCCAGCTGTCAGAGGATGCCCTGGAAGAGCTCCAGGCAGACAAAGAAAGCAAACCTAGGGCCATTCAGCTGGGAATTAGGGGCCCAGATCCCAAAGCATAGTCCAGAGGAGAAGGTGTGGCTTCTGGATGGACATGCAGACTTGCTTGTAGGACTTGCAGACTAATTGCCCCAGGGGGAGGGGCCAGGTCAGAGGAAGGCCAGAGCAGGACCTTTTTTTTTTTTTTTAAGATTTTATATTATGACTTGTTTGAGAGAGAAAGAGCATGTATGAGCAGTGGGGAGGCACGGAGGGAGAGGGTGAAGCCAACTCTCCACTGGGCAGGGAGCCCGATGCAGGACTCGACCCCAGGACCCCAGGATCATGACCTGAGCTGAAGGCAGATGCTTAACCAACTGAGCCATCCAGACACCGCCAGAGTGGAACCTTCTAAAGCACAGGCCCAGGGCAGGGGCCCCAGTCACCCAGGTCTGAGGGCTGAGGACAGTACTGGGAGGTGGTGATTCTGGGATCAGATGACAAGAGGTTTCAAATGCCAGGTGAAAGCCCTCAGCCTGTAAGTCTGAAGGAAATGAACACCAACTGACGGGTTCTGGGGGTACAAGAGTCAAGAGCAGATCTGGATTTTGGAAAGATTGATTGAATACCCATTTGTGCATCATCTGCTGTGTTCCAGAGCCTACACCAGAAGCTGGTGGTGTGAACATGACCCCAGGGTGACTGGCAAGGAACCAGCCACACCAGAAGGGTAAAGAGAGAGTGCTTGGCGGGAAAGGGAAAGGAAGCACATATGGGCTGAGCACCCATTCTGTGCTGGGCTTAGTTCCCTTCATTTTAGCAAAATGACCTAGGTTCATCCTCCCCACAATTTACAGATGAGGAAAGTGAGTTGCCCAAGGGCACACAGTCGAAAAAGAGTTGAGCTACATTGGAAACTGGGTCTGACTCCAAACCCATGGTTTTGTCGGCTTCTGCAGAGAATGGGGGTCCTGGGGGGATTGGAGGCTGGAAGGTGATAATGCCGTGCAGGACAAGGGGTCGATTGACCCCCAAGGACCAGGCAGCCCACAGCCCAGCCAGCCAGAGGGGTCATCTGCCTTGTGTAAGAAAGAATGAAAATCTTGTCGAGCAGTTGATTCCAGTGGGAACGGCTGGCCAGCCAGTTCCCCTGCAATTCCAACCCTCTTCCCTTCCTCCTGCCACTCCCCAGCTGGATTTCCCATCATCTCAGAGAAGCGAGAAGGAAGTAGGGGAAAGGAGAAGTTCTCCTCTCCAGAAAGCTTAGTTCTTTGTATTCTTCAGAAGGACTGGATTGCAACTGGCCAGGGAACACCCAAAAAGATTTCTCTGGATTTACTCATGTGAAGACCCTAGCCAAGGCATCAGGGAATCTTCTCCAAGGACCACAATTCAGGGGAATGTGTCTGTGTATATCCATGTGTGTGTCTAGGGGTGTGTGTGTGCGCACGCGTGTGTGCGTATACCTGTTTACCTGTATGCGTCTGTATGTCTTTGTGTGTGACTGTGTCAGCCTATGTTATCTGTGTGTGTCTGTGGGCGACTGTGTGTGTGTGTGTGTGCATGTGTTTCTGGCTGGCTAAGTGAGCATCTGATGACTACTGAAAGTGCAAAGGCTCCATGGCTGTGGGACCCCTCATGGAGTTGCCAAATCCCTGGGGTCTCCCTCCCTCCCCCATGAAATGGGGAGAGGGCTGTCCTTGTCAGCTAAAGTTGTAGGGAAGAGGGATTGAGTGACCTATTATGTGCATCGTTCCAGATATAAACTGAGTTTGATAAGGTAGATTTTTACACCACTTGGCCCTTTCTCTCCCACCTCTTACTTCATTCTGATACCACTTTCATTCATTCATTCAACCCCCATTATAAGCCAGGTACTCTGGTTTTAGGCAGTAAATACCCTCTCTCACAAGTTATAGAAAAAGAATAGAAACCAGACTCGAATCATCCTGGTTTAAGTTTGGTTTTTTGTTTTTTGTTTTTTTCGGTTGTTGTTGCTATTGTTGATTTTGAGATTTTTTTTTTATTATTTTTTAAGATTTTACCTTTAGGTAATCTTTACACCCAACATGGGGCTCAAACCTACAACCCCGAGGTCAAGAGTTGTATGCTCGGCCGACTAAGCCAGCCAGGAGCCCCATCCTGGTTCAAGTTCTGAATTCTTCCATTCAGTATTTCCTGCATCCCTTTCTACTGCGTGACCCCAGGCAAGTCATTTTCCTCAGTAAGTCTCCATTTCTTAAGCAGTAAACAGGGCATGGGAATAAAGCCTGCCTACCTTGTTTGGGCATTGGAAAGCTGAACTGAAAACAATAGGCCTTTTTCATAACACTGCACAAATACTAGTTGTCGCTAATGTAAGCAGCTGCATTGCCATTTACGGTACAAAGCTTTATGAGTGCAGCTGGAGGAAAGTTTGGGTTATAAATGATAAACCCAGTGGTAGCTCATAGGCATCCCGAGGAACCACATCATCCAGCTTGCAGGAATTTGGTACGAGGCTCTCCCGATGGCAGTCTCTTCCTGACTCTGGGTCCACCCTGGCCAGGTGGCTCTGCATTCTCTGGGCCTCTAGGTTTTTCATTCCTTGAGACATTCTCCTCTTGGTCTTTGCCACCAGGATGCAGCCACTCCCCTTCTCCAGGCCCGCATCCCCAAGCAGATGTCCCCCCCACCTGTCACCCTCAAGGGCAACAACACATCCCCCTCAACAGAAACTCTCAAGAATCTGGGTCACCCACGCTTACCTTCCAAAACATTTTTGGTTTACCAGTTTCCCAGCCTGGAATCTACCTCCTACCCCCTCCATATGCCATGGACATACACCCCAAAGCCTAGCAAAGCGGAAGGAGCTCAGGGTGCACCCCAGCTCTATCTCTAATAGCTGTGCCTCTTGCTTCATTGCTATTCCTTCATCTGTATAATGGGAAGAATAGTAGTACCTACCTCATAGAGTTTCTGCGACAATTCAATTAGAATGTGTGAATTGCTTAGAATAGTCCCTGGCATAGAGTTCGCACTCAGTAAATGTTAGTTTATGACTCCATCCTACATGACTCAAGAATCCTCCCCTGGCTAGCCAATTTCTCCCTCTGAGCAATTATCAACACTCCTGTGGATATTGACTTTTTCCTAGCTTCATCCCTTTTACAAGTGAGCACTGAGTTCCCACAGAGATCAACAAAGCAGGGCACTGTCCCCAAGGCTCTCCTACCTAATGGGGAGGAAGAGGAAACAGGTCATCAAATCCTGAGTGCAGGGATGCAGAGAGTTAGGGACAGGGGTGGGGAGGGCTGGAGAAGCCCAGGGGTCAGCTGTGTTTGGTCAAGAAGCTTCCTAGAGAGAGAGCTAACTGAACACAGTCTTAAAACATGAGGAAGCAGTAGTCCAAGAAAGGGAGTAGGGACTCCTCAGACAGAGGAGATAGCATGTGCAAAGGCCCTAGAGGAAGAAAAGGCCTGGCTTTTTTGAGGAAGTGCAAACAGTTCAGGGTGGCTTGAGCACAAAGGGGTAGGGTGAGGGGCTAGAGATGGGCTTGGAAGTAAACAGAAGACAGACCACAAAAGGCTTTCAATGCCCTGTTTAAAAGCTAGGAGTTCCCAGTGCAACCTGGTATCCTGGACCAGAGTCTGGAGCAGGAAAAGGACAATGCTGGAAGAACTGGTGAAATCAGAATAAAGGTGAAATCAGAATGAAGTCTGTAGTTTAGCTAATGGTGTCATACAATGCTAATTCCTTGATTTTAACAAATATATGGTGGTTATGTGAGACTATCATTAGAGGAAGCTGAGTGTAGGATATATGGGAGTTCTCTACAATATCTTTCCAACTCTTCCATAAATCAAAAGTTATTTCAAAATGAAAAGTTAGGGGTTTTTATTTCGAAAAGCTAGGATTTATCTTGGGAATAATGGGAAAACCAATGAAGGGTTTATAGCCATGGAATAACCAGATGTGAGCACTCTGGCTAAAGCAAGAGGTTGAAGGGGGCAAGCTTAGACCCAGTGAGAGACTCACCCATAATCCAGAAGGCTGTGAGGCTGGAGAGGAGTGAGCAGAGCTAAGAGTTTATCAGAATGTGGAGTTTAAGAAATTTGGTTTTGGGACACCTGGGTGGCTGAGTGGGTTAAGCATCTGCCTTCCGCTCAGGTCATGATCCCAGGATCCTGGGATCGAGCCCCACATCAGACTCCTTGCTCAGTGGGGAACCTACTTCTACCTCTGTCTGCCACTTCCCCCTACTCGTGCACTCTCTCTCTCTGACAAGTAAATAAATAAAATCTTTGAAAAAAAGAAAAAAGAAAAAAATTGGATGAGGAGGTAAGGGGGTTGCTGAACCAAGGAAGACACTTGAGTTGCTGGTTTGCGCAACGGGATCACCAGGATTCTTTGATTGTAAGTGACAGAAACACCCTAAGAGAAAAGGGCAAATGTATTAGCCACCCACTCAGCCCTGCCCTGAAAACAAAGGGAAGGGAAGCCAGAGAGGGAGCTGACTTCAGGAACAATTGGAACCTGGCCTCAGGCAACTTGAGGACACCCTCTTCCTACTGGTGTCTTGGTGTCTATCCAATTGCAAAGAGCTCAGGACTCATATCTTTAAAGCCTTGTAACTTGCCGGGAAAACATCAGGTTCAGGAGTCCTCTCTGGGAACCCCATTTGGCTTCCTATAAACTTGGAACAGCCAAACTTCCTGTCCCCAAAGCCCCAAGGGCTTCTGAGGCCTAGTGCTCTTAGCATTGATTGGCCCTCCTGGCCCTCCTGGACACGTTGACTCATCACCACCCACTCACAACAGAGCTGCACACCTCATGCAGCTCCAATCCCCCACCCCCCCCACCCCCGCCAGCAGAGGGAATGTAAGAAGAAGGCTTTGGGCTGCCTGTGCAATGTTCTCTTCTTCCTCACCCCAGACCTGGCCCAAATGGAATGCCCACTCAGGCCTTTTCTCACTCTCTCCCCATCCCCAGGAGTTACAATGGGAAGAAAGGGCAGACAGATGGTCAAAGCTGGAGAAGATGACGATTGGGGGTGAGAAATGTAGGTTGTTGGTGGGAAGGTGTACAGGTCAGCTTAAATCATTCCTCAGAGATATTCCCCATCACAGTGAAGCAAAAGATACAGGCTCTGGAGTCAGACACCCAGCCTTAAATCTCACTGATGTTTTACCAACCATGTCACCTTGGGAAAGTTGCTAAAGCTCTGTCCATCTTACTGTCCCCGTCTGAAATGTGGTCATAGTAATTCTACCTCATGGAGTCTTCGGAGGTTTTAGTTCCTGTTACTCAATTAGTTAATGTATGTGCTGCACTTGGCACAGTCAATGAGCACTGGGGAAAGGATAACTACTTGTAGTTCATCCTGTTTGGTTTTATTTGTGCAGCTTCCTTGGTTTTGAAAGAATGGATGGTGGTTGCATTGATGATAGATGGATGGATGAATGGATAGATGGATGATGGATAGATGGATGATAGATGGATGATTACACAAAAGAATGATTATAGAGATGGATGGGTGGATGAATGAATGGATAGGTGTTGAATGGAAGGTGGATGATGGATGGATAGAAGGATGGGTAGATGGTTGGATGGATGAATGGATAGGCATTGAATGGATAGGTGTTGAATGGATAGGTGGATGATGGATGGATGGATGGATGGATGGATGGTTGGATGGACAGATAAATATTTGGTGGTTGGATGAATGGATAGATCTTGGATGGATAGGCAAATGATGGATGGATGGAAGGATGGATGGTAGGTTGGATGGATGTTTAATTTGTTAGGTGGAAAAATGGTTGCATGAGATACTGAAATGTGAAATATGTAGTCGTTTTCCTCACTAAACTCACAGTTTCATTGAAAACAAAGAGACAGAAACAGATTATTACAACAGAGAGGCAGAAAATCCAGCCAGGGGTGTACAGCGGGTAGGGGCAACCAGGAGTCAGCCTGTCAGAAGAAGAGGAGAATTAACAATGGTAGCTCCTGCCCTCAAGGAGCTCACAGTCTAATTAAATAATTAGCCACTTCAGATTCTTTTTGAAACTGAGCCAGATATAAATAAATCTCTAAACAGAACAGTTAAGTAAACAAGGTGTTCTTTAAAAGGCAGTGAGCTCAGATGTATAATAAATCCTGATTCAAAACATCATTTTCTCCTTGGAACAACCTCAGAGTTAATTCCCCAAATTTGCCAAAAACACACACATTTCTTTGTCCCTGCTGCTCAGCCTCACCTCCTCTCTGGTCCGCCTGCGCTACTGTGATAGGAAAATAAATACCCAAAGCCCTCTCCACCCAGCCCACCCGCCTGCCACTGTGTGTTACAAGGAGAAACAGATCCAGTCCTCACCCTGAGAACTCTGCACACATCCCCCCAGAACAGGCCATCAGACACAGGGATCAAAAGGCCGAGAGCTTGTTTTCCCAGGAGTGCTTTAGGATTCAGTCTTAAACGGGAACTCATTCAAGGCACGAAATTTGAAAAATACCTGACCGAGAATAATCGAATGAGCCCCAGACTCAGCCCTTGTCCCAGCTCTATCAATGGACGTTGTGCAGAGCGTGGGGTTGGGTGGGGGGCGGCGAATGAGGTCCCCCATCTGTCAAACAGAAGGATCCAACAGAATGATTTCTGAGCTCTCCGTTCTGCTATTGAGCAACATATGTTTTCTTTTTATTTGTCGGTTAAAAATGAGGGAGTTTCAAGAGTTTTTGAAGGGAGAAAGCTGCTCCCCTCCGGACTTAGCATCAGGAAGGTGATCGTGCAACCTCCCAGCAGTGCTGCAGGGTTCAAACGTGACCACATCAGTGCAGGCATCGACAAACTGTAAAGCTCCCCACCAGCAAGTGGGAGGATCCCTTTTTCTGGACACTCAGAGAAGCAAAAGTCACGTGGGGCATCCACGTGGAGGTGAAATGTCCCACTAACGCTGAAGGGCCTTAGACGCTGGTTGCCCACCTTTGGGTGGGGAACCGACACCCGGAGAAGCACAGGGACCTCTCCTGGGACTAGAGCCAGGTCTCTTCATGACCAGGACTCTGTTCATCACAGGTGCGGGCCCGGCCAGAGCCTGGGTCCTCCAGGGTCTCAGATCTCAGGGTAAGACAAGAGCAGATTCCAGATCTCTTCCAGCAGCTTCCCCAGCAGAGCCCGCCACAGGGCATGAGGCGTGATGTTTGCCCAGGTGAGGACACCCAGCCTGCCTCACACTGGTAACAATGGTGATCCGTCAGCAGCTGGGGAGTGGGTGGCCCGGAAGGTGTCGCTTTCCACCGTGTAGTGCTGGCACGCACCGGAGGGCTGCCAGCGAGGCAGGGAGAGGGAGTGGGTGTGGGGTCTTAGAGCCAGTGGCAGTGGTCCAGAGTCACCTGGTTTGCAAACCAAGTCCCGCCCCTTCCGTCTTACCTGTGTGGCCACAGATTTCATCTCCTTATGCGTTTCTCTTGTATGTCAAAATGGTTTAATGGAGGTGTCTCCTTCAAAGGGTTGCTGGGAGATTACATGAGACAGGGGACAAAAGGCTGTCCTACGTCAGACTCCAAGTTGAAGATTTGGACACAGGAGCCAGGGAGGGCCTGGGGAAAGCCCCGTGAGAGGAGCAGGAGGCAGGGCTGGGCAGGGAGCCGGGGATCACCCCCCACGCCCCACGTGCCCCTCACCCCGAGTTCTCCCACATTGAGGCCAGGGGGCAGAGAACAATCCCAAAGAGGCACCCAGCAGTGAGCTTTTAGCTGGCAACTATCCTGGAAACCAGCTGCGAGGGCCTCAGTCCTGAAGGGGGACCTCAGCAGTGCACTGCTTCACCCCCTTAAAAGGCTTTAAGCCTCAACAAATATTAGCTCTTAATATCATCCTCCTCATCCTCATCAACACCTTGTTTAACCCTCACAACCACCCTGGGAAGTGGATATTTGGATATCATTTTACACCTAAGGAAACTGAAGCTCAGAGATGTTAATTGACTTACCCAAAGATGCACAGCTTCCACATGACAGAGCCAATATTGGAAAACCAGATCGGTCTGTGATGAGTGTTCATGCCTCTCGACTCCAAGACGAGGGTCTGCCCATCCCAGTCACTCTTCCTTCCAGAGCTGGACAGATGGCCTCCCAGCTAGTCCATGAACAGGAGCTGACGCCCTCCAGGGCACCCAGATCCAGCACCGAGACTCCATGATGGGGCCAAAGTCTGTCTCATCTCTCCAAATTTTTTACCCATTCAAGCACTAGATCCTAAAATAGTCTAGCTCATATTTCAACCATAACTGTCCACTTCCAGGGCAAGAGAAGGGAGTCCCAGAGGTGGGGTCTTACAAGACCCGAGTCTCAGAAAGACACCCATGGCCCTGAAATGCCCTTGGCCAGATGCCTTTCCAGAGAGATGCTGCTCAGAGCCCTCCATGGGAGCTCTGAACCCACCCCGGACTTACCCCTTCCCACTTTGGGCTTCCCTTCCATCATGCTGGCATGTTCCAGACCCTCCACACAGCCTGCTTACTCCCACCTGCACCTCAGCATAGACTGTTTCCTCCTTTTCCTCCTCTTGGTGCTGCCCCTCCCCACTTCCTCCCCAGGCTTCCCCTCTGGGTCCCAGCTTAGATGTCAGCTTCCCCCAGGAAGCCTCTGACCTCCAAAGCCCAGGTTAGGGGCATTTCCTCAGTGCCCCCCAGCTCCCTGTGTTTGCCCCTCCCCCACCACCTTGGGACCCTTGCAAGATCAGGAACCATGTCTTGTTCGCTGCACCCAGCACAGCACTGGGCACATGGCCTGTGATGAGTAAGTAGTAAGTGAGTGAGTGAATGAATGAATGAATGAATGAGGTGATGGTATGATCTAACCCAGTCCCCCACAGAGGACCCAAAAAAGGAGAAAGCACTCACCCCAAGTTTCACCCTGCCCCTCTGCCCCACATTACTCCAAAATCTGACACCCATCTAGGAAACCCTCCCCAGCCCTTCACAGCGAGAACCCAAATGGCTCCCAGACAGGCATGTTGCCTTTGTCCTGAAATCATAGCCACGAAGTTCCTTAAAAACATGTCAAAGCCAGGTGAGGAAACTGAGGCCCGGAGAGGCGACATAAGCTATCCACACAGCTAGCTGGTAGTCAAGCCCGCCAGGCTGCTCCAGTCAGCCTCAGAAAATCCCATGGACTCTTTTTCACTGTTGGGCTAACCCTGCAGCCCCGTTGGCTCCCCTCTCTGGGGACAGCAAGTGCAGGACACATCCCTTCTCCCTGTCCCTGCCACCAGCAGGACACTTGGAAGTTCTCCAGAATGGGCAGGTCCCTTCTCCCCACTCCCCCCTCCCCCAGCCTCCCTGGCCGAGGAGCTCTGCAGGGGCCGGAATGTGGGAGGCTGGCACCAGGGAGGCTGCAGGTTGGAAATAAATTCTAATCAAAGCCAGAATCATTCTGTCTTCTCCCTCTGCTCCGAGGACAGTGGTTTTGCTGGGAATTACTCATAGGTTCGGAGAGAACTCTTCTGAGGTTTCTCAGAGCCAGAGGAGAACTTGCTGGGTTGGAAGGATAAAAATCTTTTCTTTTTCCCCCCAGGCTGGTTCTTGCTTTTATTATCTTCTCTCTCTCTCTGCCTCTCATTACGGGCAGGACTTTGAGGAGACAGATTTCACTCGGCTCTTGTCTCCTGGTCTTAAAGGCACAGGATGCAGGGTGCTGACAGCTGACTGGAGGCCAGAGGCAGGGGGCTGCGGGGTGGAGTATGGAGTTGGTGGCCCCGTGTGTTGAGGGGGAGACAGGAGGGGACACAAGGGATGGATTCTCCCATGCATTGAGGGCAGGGGCCACTAGCAAGGAAGGCACTAGAGAGAGGACAGCCTTTCCCAGAAGCAAGGACCAGAATCAGTATTATTCTTGAGGACCTTAACTCCTGCCCGTCCTGCCAGACCACCTCGGTCCTGTCTCTGTCCCCAGAGGGACCCACAATCCAAGCACCCCTCTGTCTTCTCACAGTTGTGGCACCTCCATTCTGGTGGACATTATCTCCTCTTTAGATCACTACGGTGGGCCCCCCATCCCACCCCACCCCCAGCTTCCAGTCCTTCCCGCCCCACCCCAGTCCCTCCGCCACCCAGCATGAGCTGGGCCATGTCACTGCCCCTCTTCCCACCGAGATCAGAGTCAAACCCCAGCCACAGTCAACAGGGACTCCGGTCCCTCTCAGACCCCTCTTGGCCTCTGCCCTCCCCTGCAGGTCCCGGCCACCCCAGCTTTGTCTCTGACCCTAGAACACGGCAGCTCTCCTCTCCAGGTCTTGTCACAAATGCCATTTCCTCAGAGGGGCTTTACCCATCCACCCCCCAACCTTGTCACCCCTCCCACGGGATCCCCTTCATCTTCAGGATAGCTGCTGTGTCCTGAAGCTGAGGTGACTTCTCCCTGAACCCCTTCCTCTGGCAGGCACTAGGGAGCAAGAGACCTCTCCAGTGACATTGGGAAGCAGCCACCCGCCATGTGTTTGCTATGCTCTGAAGGTCAGGAGGAAGGCATACCCTGGTCACCCATCTCCTGCCACCTGTTGGCAAGGGGTGGCCCCTGGGCCTGCAGCCACTCCAGCTCCCCCAGATCTCCCCTGAAGCTCTCCGAGTCCCGGGCGGGGTATGTGATCAGCTCCATGGTGAAGGATGCTGGCTTGTCCGGGAGCTCAGCCCAGCATAGGCTGGAGGTTGGGGGGAGTCCTAGGCAGGTCCCAGTTCATCCTTCCCCAAGTCCACGGGCAGTTCTCCTTCCTACCACCAGTCTGACCAACCTAGAGCGACTCACGCCTAAGCCCAGACGCGGGGGCCACAGCCTGCCCGTGAGTTCCCGCACTTGCACCAGGTCTGACCCCTAGAGCAAAGCCTTCTTCTGTACCCTTTGTAATGATGCTGCTTCTCTGATGAAAGCCCAAAGGATATTCTCTCCATTTTAGCCCTTGTCAGTGCTAAAGCGTAGTTTAGTTATAATATGCCCTTTTCTTTCTCACCACCCTACCTGGGAAGATCCTGGAAGGCTAGGATCCTGTTCATCTTTTCATGGCTGCATCCGCAGTGCCTGGAACAGAATCTGGCACAGGGCAGTGCTCGGGGGTTACTGAGGGGTGGACTAGCTACCGTTAGCTGGCAGGACTTGGGGAATAAGAAGGTGCTGGAGACATAAAAGAATGAGAGGCCATGAAACACTGGCCACACACCTGGTATATGCCCAGCACCGAGGGGACCCTTCCCTTCCATCTCAAACTGCATCCCACCCAAAGCTGTCTCCCATCCCAATAGCACCCTCCCTCACTGCCCACCTCCTCCAAAGAATGGCCACAGCCCCCTACCTCTTGACTCTCGGTTCTTGCCTTGTGCTCACAGAAGTGGCCATACCTGGGGTTGCCAGTGTCTGGGGACCACCAAGCCTTGGATCTCCTCTGATGCTACTGACCACCATCCTCTCCTGGTCTGGTTCTGCTGCTTCTGCTCCCACCTCTCCGAGCATGCCCGCTCTTCCCATTGCCTGTTGCCTAGATTCTGTCCTCAGCCTCCTCTCCCTTTTCTTCCTCACCCCACGTGTCTTTCTGTGGCCCCAGCGCCTCGCCCCAGCCCAGACAAGACCATCCCCCCATCAACTGACCCATCACCACCAAGGTCATAACCTTGAACCCTCACATCCCAGTACAGGAAGTGTCCTGACACCCCCACATCCAATGGCCTGAGAGAGTTGTGACATACTGACACAGTGTTTGGACCCAGAAACACCGAAGTGGTTATGGCCAATTGTAAGTGTATCCTTTTTATTATTAAGTACTGGTCCCAGCCCGCCTCGAGGACTTGGAGCCCACTGAGCCAGATGAACAGACCCTTGGGGAGAGACAGGAATGCCTAAAGCCTAAAGCCATGCAGCAGATGTGTGTCCCCACTCAGCACTGGTCACCAACAGCACCCTGCTTCAGTAGGTGAGTAAGACTTAACAAACACGTGCTGAATTAGCGTGTGAATGGATTGGGCTGGGGGAGGGTAAGCGCTGATTCAAAACCCAAGGCTGGAGGTCGGAGCCCCTGATGGGAAACCAATGCTCCCCTTCAGGCAAGGAACACAGGGATGCAGGGGAGGACGACAGGAATCTGCAAGGAGGGCACCCAGCGATGGTGGCTGAGACTCGGTGGGGGACACTGGTGTGGGCTAAGTCTTCACCCTCAGCTTGTAAGACTCCCTGCGAGGCCCTGTGTGATTAGACCCAGGGGAGGACCAACCAGTCTCAGGCCAGTCAGACACCGAGTCACACACAGCCAGCCCACACCGAATGCTCTCTGGATCTCCAGCCAGCATCACCTCTGCCTTTGCAGGGAGAGTGTCTGCAGAGCTGTAGAGCTCCTGGCCTCACTCTCACACCCACGTGGTGTCTGACGTTTTGCAATGACCTAGTGTCCATCATCCAGGGAGGTACTCCTATCTCCCTTTCACAGATAAGGGAACGGTGGCTCAGAGAGGGTAAGTGACTTACTTGCCCAAGAGCTAACAAAAGAGGTTTGGTGGGATCTGAACCCAGGCCCGTCTGGCTGGAACCTCACCCTTCCCACTCCAACCTGCTATCTTCTGAAGACATCGGAAGTCCGGACCCAGTTGCGGCGCACCCGAGAAGCGCCCAGGCGAGGCTGGGTAAGGCGGTCGGGGCGCACTTCCGGTGCTCCGGATCCGGGCCATCTGTGCACGGCTGGTGTTGAGTAATGCGGACAATGGCACATGTTGCCGGGGTGGTGGGGGGTGTCGCGGGAACATGTTAACACCCATCAGCCCATTTACACAAGCTGGATTATCAACCCAAATAGTTGCCATCCAGCAAGAATCGGGGCTCTGGAAACGGATGGATTTGACAGGTAGGGAGTAGGGCTGGAGGGGTCAGGGAAGAGTGGGGAACAGAGCCAGGAAAGGCAGCAGAGTAGAAATAGGGGCTGGGGAGAGGGGAGGGCTGGTGTGCTGGGGAGGAGGACGCATGCCAGGAACCAGCCAAAGTGTACAAGCCAGTGATTCCCTTTTGATCAAGGCCCCATCACTGGTCAAAGGAATCCCAGGGGTGATGATGTTGGCAATAGTGCTACCCAGGATGCAGCCTCTCACCCCCAAGGTTCCAGCTGGGTGTGAGACCCCTTCTCTCTGCAGCCACAGACCCCTGAACTCACATGCCACCTCAGTGTTTTGTTACCTGCCTGCCTCCCAGACCACAAAGAGATTTAAAACCAGGCAGTATGACCCCAGAGGTCTAATCACTTACCCACCATTATACTGCTTCACAGTGGGTGGCTGAATGAATGGATGTTTAGGTGGTTGGATGGGTGGATGAATGAGTGGATGGCTAGATGGATGGAGGGAGGGATGGAGGGAGGGATGGGATGAGGGATGGATGGATGGATGGATGGATGGATGGATGGATTTTAAAAATAGGAGGATGGGGAGGTGAGAGGTGGTAAGATGTTGCAGTGATGGCAGTCATGATCATTTAAAGTCATATCCCAAAAGGGATTAGGAGAAAACTGATTCAAGGTCTCACATAGACCACTGTCCAAAAACCCCAGAACTCATGCCATCCTCAGTAGAAGGGCCTGAAAGGATCTATGGGCCTTTGCTCCCTAAAGACAAAGACATCCTTTAGCACCCCTGGTCTACACCAGGACACAAGACAGTGCCCAGATAGAGCTGTGCACATCAGCCAGACCTCACAAAACTCCAACTGAATTTGATGAGGACTAATATTTGCACACCTACTGTGTGCTCAGCACAGTCTTCTGCTGACCAGCTGGCCAGCTGGTTGGCTTCCTCTTTCTGGCTGGCTGGCAGCCTGGGCTTGGCCAGGCGGCTCACAGAGCCCGTATCAGCTTACACAGCAGTTGGTGTTTCCTTCACTGTAAATGCCCTTGTCTCCCTGGATGGAGGGAGAGTGTGATGATGACAGGGGTGGTCAGAATGATTTAGTTTCAGCTCTGATGAGCCCTGCCTGGGGAATTCTCATTGTCATCAGGTGGTGACAGTTTATGGTTGTGAGTATTTGAACAGCTCAGCGCCTTGTTTCGATAAGCATCATAAAAAATTATTAACCAAGCAGATGAGAGACGAAAGGGACAGCCTTATCTGTTTGGGGAAAGCTTACCCCGGAGCTGCTGACCCAGGCAGAGGAAAAATATTGACATGAGTGTGTTCTCAGGGCATCCCAGGTGTTAATTATGGAGGCGACTCCCTGTGGTCCTCCTCCCCTCCCCCCCCC
>PISX010016347.1:0-31434 GCA_004024625.1 Mellivora capensis
CAAAACCCATGGAGCTCTATCTAGCATAAAGAAACTTTAATTGCCCATCTTTGAACAAATCATTTAGGAGTTCAGGGATCTCAGGAAGGATGGCAGTCTGTAACAGGAGAATCATACTGTATTGCAAATGAATGAAACAACCTCACTGAAGGGAGTTGGGGGGAAATTGCTGACCTAAGGAACTAGAAATGAGTGGAGTCTGTAGGTAAAAGGAGCTTTATACACATGCACACATATACTACCCCAACAGTGCACTGCACTCTAATTGATAAAGTTGTTTCCCATGGGGATATGGCTTCGCATTTCTGATACAGCTCTGCGTGTATCCTAGAATTTAAAAATTAAATGTATGGCAGATGGTAGGGGCTAGGTTTCTCCCTGTTAGAATGGGAATCCACAGTTGAGCAAGGGGAGGAGGCTGAAATGATCCACATGACCGTGAACTAGAGGTGGAGGCATTAATTAGTGTGCACTCATGTTTCACTTTGTACAGATACTGATGGTTACTTACCAAAATGTCTGTAGATACGTATCTATAGTTGGGTTCATACACACACATGTCATCCTTGCTCTGTCAGTGGACAGACCCCAGAAACAACAAAACTCCGGTCTCAACGAGGGCACCAAGCAGCCACATCTTGGTGTCTAATACCATTTTCCAATCAAAGGAATCACGGCTGCTCCTTGAAGAAATGGTTGATGCTGAGGCCAGAGTAGGAAGTATATAAGATGAAGACTGAGGCACCTTCTAGTGACAGGAAGCAAGGAAATGCCAAAAACCAGAGCAACACAAAACAAAAACTCACTTTGATGGGGTTTTGCCAAAAGGACATTTCAGTCCTACTGAAAAAACTAATGGCCAAGGCAAGAACGATTTGAGCACCAAACAAAACAAAGTGCTATTGGATGGATAACCCAAAGTGCGTAGTAAATATCCTTTAGTCCATGCTAATGTAAACAAATGAGTAAATAAATAAATGCAGAAGAAAAGATAAAGCTGGAAAGAAAAATTTCAAAATAATGTATATAGCCGTTCCATCCTCAGAAAGGAGGAGCTTAACTCCACGAGACTTAAGTGTGGGCTGCACATGGTGACCTCCTTCCAAGGAGTACAGTATGGAAGCCAGGGGAAGGGTAACTTCATAGAGGAGGACCTGTTACACAAACCCCAGCCAGGGGATTACGGTCGCTATCAACAGTGATAGATCAGCTGGAAAGCACATACCCTTGTTAGGATGTGGTGAAAATACCACTTTATGTCATTTTACCTCTGGTCATCTGTTTCCTAAAAAGCTGTCATTCCATGCTAGTCATGGGGAAAACATCATACAAATGCCAGTAGAGGGGCCTTTTACAAAATACATGACCCGTATTCGTCAAAACCATCAAGTTCATCAAACATGAGGAAAGGCTAAGGAACTGTCATGGCCAAAACCAAACCAAACCAAAACCAAAAAAAAAGCCCGAGGAGACATTACAGGTAAATGGGATGTGCTAATCTGGGTGGGATCCTGAAATAGAAAAAGACATCAGGTAAAAAATAATAATAATGAGGAAATCTGGATAAACTATGGACTTAACCTTAATGTCTCCGTGTTGGTTCATTAATTATAACTAAGTGAGTAACAGGGGAGACGACATGGAGGAGTATTACAGAAACTCTCTCTACTGTCCTCCCAAACCTTTCGTAAATCTGACACTGTTCTAAAAAAGTCTGTTTTAATAAAATTTTAACCAAGGAGAAAAGTATTTTATTTCAATCATTCCCTTGGAAATATTTCAGAAAGTGATTTGGCTTCTACATCACCAAAATAATTTACTCATACACATGAATTTCCCAACACCTGTTTGGTGTTTCCCAACTGTTTCCCAACAATACAGTAGTTCCCTTTCTTACTCATTTAACCCATTGCAGAATAGGATGATGTGGCATTTAAATATCACCTTAATACCCTCTCAAAGCCAATAGCAAAAATCATTAAAAAGTTATCTCAGTAAATGAACCCCAGTGCATCCGTACTTCTTCTTATAAAATTATAAACTCCATATTGTATTGAAGGGAGAAACGAAATATCTTATGTAACATCAGCTCCATATTATAGCAATATAAATACCTATACTATTTAAACAATTCTTTAAAATTAAACCAAAAATAATTGTAAATCCATTAATTGAAATCTTAGGACTATCTCTTTTTTTTTAAAGAACAATTAACATACAGCACTATATTAGTTTCAAATGTATAGTATGATGATTGAGCAATTTTCTACATTAAGCAGTGCTCATTAGTATAGTGAGTCCTTAATCCTTTTATCTATTTCACCCATCCTCCCCTTTTTTCTTAGGTCCTTTCTAAGTGAGAACATACAATAGAAAAAAACATGCTCCAGTTGTATCTTGCAGAGGGTAAATAATTACAAGTTATCTTCTGTCCAATTTAAATTATACCAATAATACTTTCATTAAGTAATCAAAATATTCACTGAGTGCAACTTATGGAAAAAGTCTATAAATTTCTAGTAGGCAACTAGTTGATATACTTTCATTTTGTACTTCCTTCCTATATCAAGTAGGTACTTAGTCTGTGAGCCTCATGTGGGGATGGACAGCTCAGCAGAGAGGCCAGGCTCAAAGCAGAGTTAGTGATCTTTTCCCTTGAGGTGACAATTATAGCAAGGAGAGTGGATCATCATCTCTTGCACTAAAAGTCCCTAGAAAAAAAGAAGAGAAGAAATGTTAAGGGACAGGAAGTTGCCAACAGTAATGCTGCATAACAAATTATTCCCAGACCCCGTGTTATGCAGTACTTATTCTCATGCTCCTGGGTCTTCAAGTTGACGAGGTTGATAGATATAGGATGTTCTGGGACTGGGGTGAACGGACGGAAACCCTACTGGAGAGATCTGCTTCTCCAGGCAGTTACACAAAGCAAGCCTAACCCTGCTAACATTCCATTTGAGTTAAGTTCTTTAAACATCTCAGTGACCAAAGCATGGCTAAGCTCAAAGTTTAAGAGGCATAGAAGCATACTCTGATTCTAGTGAGAGTGGCTGCAAAGCCATGGGGACAGTACATGCCCTGGGGAAGGAAAAGGAAGGTGAATGGCCATGAGCAGAATATTGAGAAATGTGTATGCTTAAGGTATGGGTAGACTAAAATAAGGCAGTGAAGGAAACTAAAGTCTTACTTGCATCAGTCAGGATATATCACACCCAGAACTCTGTTCTAGATTATAGCTTCACAAAATTTGGTCTGCAGAGTGGTTTGTTAGTCTCAGAAAAAAAAATCAAGAAAACAATTTTATTATACATTTTTTTGCAGATTTGAAATATAAGGTAAATTATAATTTGTCCATAACATCCTATTGTGCTTTTAAATGTCATTGCTTTCTTAACAGGAGGTGTTCATCGTCTTGGCCAGAGTAATTTTTTTCCTATCAGTTTTTTTTTTCTTTTTTAATAACTTTTGTTAAAATGTAATTTACAGAATACAAAATTTGCTAATTTCATTTTATTTTTTAAAATATTTTATTTATTTATTTGACACAGAGAGAGAGAGATCACAAGTAGGCAGAGAGGCAGGCAGAGAGAGAGAGAGGGGGAAGCAGGCTCCCTGCCGAGCAGAGAGCCGGATGTGTGGCTTGATCCCAGGACCCTGAGATCATGAATGGAGCCAAAGGCAGAGGCTTAACCCACTGAGCCACCCAGGCACCCCAAAATTTGCTAATTTTAAATGTGAAGTTTGATTAGTTTTGACCAATGTGTACAGTCTTGCAACCACCAGAACTACTACCAAGATACAGGGTATTTTTATCACCCTGGAGAGTGCCCTTGGCCTCCTTTGCCATCAATTTTCTCTCCACTTTCTAGGCTCTGACAACTAATGATCGATTCTCTATCACTACAACTTTGCCTTTTCTAGATTATATTAATGGAGTTACATAGTCTTTTGGGCCTGGCTTAATTAATGTATAGCATAATCATTTTGTGGTCCATCCACAAGCACCTGTATCGCTAATTAGTTCCTTTTTTATTGCTGAGTAGTATTCCGTTGTATAGCCGTACCATTATATTGGTTTATTTATTTACCAGTTTACGGATGCTAAGATCCTTTTTCTCCTCAGGCTATCGTTAGCTTCTTTGTAACCTGGCGTTGAAGTGTTCACTCTTAATCACCATGGTGATGCCACCTCAGTGAGGCTTCTATGAACATTCATGCACATATCTTTGTGTGGGCACACATTTTTATTTCTCTTTGGTACATATCTGAGAATGTTATTGTTAGGCTATGTGGGTGTAACTTATTTTGTAAAATAATTCCCACCTGTTTTCCAAAGTGTCTCTATTATTTTGCATTCCCACCAGCAATGAGAATTGCGCTTACCAATACATAGTATTGTCTACCAGTTAATTTTAGTCTAAATAGCAAGTGTATAGAGCTTTCTGGTGATTTTTATTTGCATTTCCCTAATGACTAAGGAAGTTCAACATCATTTCATGTGTTTATTTGCTATCTTCCTTGGTGAAGCTTCTGTGTGTTCGTTTATTTTTTTTTCCATCCTCTCAAGTTTGTTTTGTTTTAAATTTTTTTATATTATGTTCTATTAGTCACCATACAGTACATCATAAAATTTATGTTTAAATATATTGCCCATTGTTAATTCTCTTCTTTCCTTGTTATTGAGTAGTAAGTGTTCTTTATATATTTAGATACAAGATTTTGTCAGATATATATTTTGCATATATTTTCTCCCAGTCCATGGCTAACCTCCTAATTTTCTTAGCACTAGCTCTCAAATGTGAAAGCTTTTGGATAAAGTCCAATTTACCCATTTTTATATATTTTTTTATGGATGTTATGGCCCACTTAAGAATTTTGTGTACATCTCAGGGTCTCACAGATCTTCTCATATGTTTTTATCTAGAAATTTTGTAGTTTTATTTCTTACATGTAGGCCTTTTGTCTGTTTCAAGTTAATGTTTGTATATGTTGTGAGGTAAAGTTGAGATTCTTTTTTTTTTTTTTTAATTTTGGGCATCCAGTGCCAGTGCCATATGTTGAAAAGACTGTCCTTTCTCCTTGGTATTTTTGTCAGAAAAGCAATTGAACTTTTATGGGTGAGTCCACTTCTGGACTCTGTTGTGTTATATTGTTCTATATGTCTGTCCTTATGCCAATAACACACTATCCTGATTACTGTGGCTTTATACTAAGTCTTGGAAGCAGGTAATGTAAAGTCCTCAAATTTGTTTTTTTTCCAACTGGCTTGGTTATTCTAGATCCATTCCATTTATGTAAATTTTAGACTTAGCTTGTCAGTTACTACAAAAAAATTCCTAATGAGACTTTAACTAGAATTGCATTGAACGTATAGATAACTTTAGAGAAGATTAAAATCTGAACAGTATTAGTCTCCCAGCTGATGAACATGGTATATCTCTCCATTTATTTAGGTCTCCTTTAAATTCTCTAAGCAATGTTTTATTATTCTCAATATACAGATCTTGTCTATACTTTGTTACATTAATTCACATTTCATTATTTAATATTATTATAAGTCTATTTCACTAATTTCCATTTCCAATTGTTTATTTTTAGTATATAGAAATACATTTGAATTTTCCATATCAATCTTGCATTCTATATAAAATATATCTGTTACAAATTTTACTTACTAGTTCTGGTAGCTTTAGACTAGATTACAGACTCCTTAAAGTTTTTTGGACAGACATTCATATTGTCTTTGAATTAGCAGTTTTGCTTCTTCTTTTCCAAATTGTGTGCCTTTTATTTATTTACTTTTTTGCATTACTGAGCTATCTGGAACCTTGAGTACAGTGTTGAATACAAGTGGTTAGAGCTAATATCCCACCCTGTTCCCATCTCAGGGGCATGGCATTTTAGTCTTTTACCACTAAATATAATGTTAGCTGTAAGTTTTTGTAGCTTCCTTTTATCGATTGATAAAATTAACTTGTATTCCTGGTTTTTATCACAATGGATGTTGAATTCTGGCAAATGCTCTTCCTGAATCTGTTAAGATACAGTTCTTTTTTAGTTCATTAATATGATGGATTACATTGATTATCTTTTAACTATTATATCAAAATTATGTTTCTGGGATGAAGCCCACTTGCTCATATTGTATTATCCTTTTAATATGTGGCTCAATTTGACTTGCTAAAATTTTATTGTGGATCTATTAAGATTTTTTAAGGATTTTGCCTCTATGTTTATGAGACATATTGGTCTTTAGTTTTATCTTCTTATAATGTCTTTGTCTGATTTTGGCATCAAAGTAATTATGGCATCATAAAATGAGTTAAGAGGTTTTTATTACTTTTATACACTCTGGAGAAATGTGTAGAATTGGTATTATTTCTTTATCAAAATTTTGGTACAATTGATTACTGGATCAAGGGCACCTGCAGTTTTTCTGGTACTGTTTTTATCTACAAATTCAGTATCTTTGTTAGACACGGAGCTAATCAGGTTACTTCTGTCTTCTTAAGTATACTTTGGCAGTTTTATTCTTTCAAATAATTTTTCATGTCATCTGTGTTGTTGAACTTATTGCCTAAAGTAGTCTATAATTCTCACTTTTCAGCCTTGTAATATCTAGATTTTATAGTGACATATCCTGTTTCATTCATGATATAGATCATTTGTATTGGTCTAACTCTACATTTAAAATTTATTGATACTTTCAACAATGCTTGGCAGACAGGTATGTACTATTTGTCTTTTTGTTTATATATATCACATTGCAAATTTGCATTACTATTTTGCTACATTACATTGTATTTCACAAAATGGTCCAGTGGCTTAAAAGAGTAGTACATATATTCTTAAAAGTATTGCTGGAAACTTTAATGTAAGTCTTACCATGAAGGGAAAAATCAGAAGCTTAAATAGCTAATAGTTTGTGCAAATATGGAGGATGAATTTGAATGGGCTACAATGAGTGAATTTATAAGTATCATGATTTTGTAAAGTAGTTAAAATGAAATGGAAATAGTAAATACAATTATTTTTATCTGAAAATTGGTTTTCAGTGGACTGGAGATCAATTTTCTCCTACCTTTTAATTCATTGTTACAATTTTTTTCCAATAGTGGCATGAAACCTTCAGAATTTAAGCAGGGCACAGTGATCTTGCTAATAAACAAATGGACTTTGTCTGGTATAAGGGCAAATTTATACCTTTCCAGTTAGAAATGATGAATTTTGCTGCTAAAGAAAGAGACGAAGCAAAACATAGTCAAGATATACCCAGTGAAAACAGGTATAATTCAAGGTATTGTAGAGAAAATATAGAAGAAGTCATAAAGTTAATGATGAACTATGTGTACAGAAGACAAAGTATATTCGTTATCTAATGCAATGTAATAAACTAACACAAAACCTAGAATCTTAAAATAAGTTATATTTATTATCTCACCATTTCTGTGGGTCAGAAATTTAGGAGTAGCTTATCTGGGCATTTCTGGCTTAGGATCTCTAAAGAAGTCACAGTCAAGATGTCAGCCCCATCTGAAGGCATTGGAAGGCTTCCCTGGGGTTGTAGGCTCTGCTTGTAAGATGGCTTGCTCTCGTGACTGTTGCTTGGAAACCTCACTTCTTTCATGGTTGTTGAAAGAACTCATTTCCTTGATATGAGGACCTGGTGGTGGAGCTTTCTGAGTGTTCTCACAAAAGGTCAGCAAGGTGCTTCTAGAGCAAGGGATCCAAGGAGGAAGCTCCAGTGCTTCCATATGACCTAATCTCCAAAGCTTCAGTCTATTTCTGCCATATTATATTTGTTAGATGTGAGCTACTAAGCCCAATGTACACCCAAGAGGAGGGGAACTAACATGGACCTTTTGAATACAGGAGTGTCAAAAAATTTGTTGACATATTTGTAAACCATGACAGAAGGCTTGCTATTGGTGAAATTCATAAATAAGAGAACATTTTGGAATTTCAGTATCATACTATACAAAATAACAATTAATATCAAGTGCTCTTTGCTGGCATTTTGCTTTGAAGTTTAATTAAACCCCATCTGGCATGCAGCAACACATGTGCAGGTGACCTTGAGTGACACAGATTTGAACCGCCTAGGTCCACCGATAGATGGTTTTTTAATAAATGCACTATAGTCCTGAAAAGGCATTTTCTCCTCCCTATTTTCTCAATAACATTTGCTTTTCCCTAGCTTACTTTATTGTAAGAATACAGCATGTAATACAGATAACATATACAATATGTTTTAAGTAACTGTTTTGTTATCAGTATGAGTTCTGATCAACAGTAAGCCATGATTAGTTATGAGTTAGTTTTGGGGGAGTCAAAAGTTATACACAGTTATACATAGATTTTCAACTGTTCAGGGAAGTCAGTGCCCCTAATTCCTTCCCCTACCTCCATGCCCATGTTGTTCAACTATCAACTGTATAAGAAATAACTCCTAGATAACTTTTCATTTGTTTATTAATGAAAATTTGTGCCATGGAAGAATTTTGTTTGGTGAATGATCACTGTATATACTGTGATGTAGGTTGTCTTGGAGTCAGTATTGAATGTTATACCAGTCATATGTATAGAGAGGAAGGGTGTAATTAGAGAAAGAAAAAAGGTTGACCCTGATCACAGAGTACTTTATTCACAGAATATCAGTGATGGTCAGCCACATTACTGGTAATATTTGTTCAGTTTTGAGGGAAATAGGGACATTTTAAGTACAGCCAAATTGTAGCTGTTGATTATCTTTTTAGCTTCTTTTGGTAAAGAAAATGGCAGCCATGTAAAATGTTGCTTTTTCATGCACTTAGGGGAACTGGTGCTTACATGAATTTTTATTAAATGATGAATGTGAGATTAAAACATTTTAATGAAGTTATTATTTCTGGCCATAGTTGTTTCTATGGGTGGCTTTCTTAGGTATAATCCAGAATGAAAACATAGTGGCTAAGACTTAAGTCAGGAATCAGGTTTTCTGGGTTCAAAACCCAGCAGGATGGTTTACTAGCTACAGGATCTTAGACAAGTCATTTCAAACCTCTGTGACTCAATTTCATTATCAGTGAATAAAGTTAATAGTATTACCTACCTTAAAGAATTGTCCCAAGGATCTCATAGGGCAATCCATATAAAATGCTTATGCTGCCTGGCATATAGTCATCATACAATAAACATTAGGTATTTTGACACTTATTATTATATCCTGCACATGTTATTTTAGGGCAAGATACCACGAATGTTAGTTAACCTATAAAATTTCTTAGGAAGTCATATACTTGTGGTTAAAATAGCTCAGCCACTATGACTTTGACCCTTTCTCAGCCCTTAGTGCTTTATTTTAATCATCTGTGACAAGAATCTGTAACCTATCATTGGACATATTTTAAACCCATATTCACAAACCACCATAAAATATAAAGAAATACTTGGCTGAGCGCAGTGCAACTAAACAGTGGGGTAGGAATCTTTGTTTCCACTCTCCCAATGTAAATCCCTCACCTCTCCAGATTTGCAGTCAGTATGCTCATCAATTTAAAGTGAAGGGGAATTAGTCTGTAGTGAGAAACCTACCCCAGTTTCTGGTCTGCGTTCAAGTGTAATGTCCATAACTATCTTTTAAAGCCATAACTGTGAACTGTGAACTAGAATTTTCAGCCTTAACAGTATTAGAGAATGAGGGGTAAATGATTGGAAGAGGAAACTGACCTTTGAATTGAGTTATTTGTGTTCAGCTGGCTGTAGATATTTTGATGAAATATTTCAACAATATTTTCCTTCCCTCGGGTATGAAATGACCATTATTTTTTATTTTTAAAATGTGTCTTCTAAGTTAAAAAAATTATAAATCTTTAAAAAAAAATAAAGTCTTCTAAAACTGGTGCTTGCTTTTTTTCCCCTGAACTACCCTAATGGGCAAGCACCCTCACTCTCATGGAAGTTGAGAGTTTGAGTGATCTCACTGCAGTCAGAGAGAAAGGCAGCGTCCACACAGGAGCCATAAAACAAAATAGACAATTCAAGCAACAGAAATATGGAGCAGGGAGGGGATACTTCCAAGAGGAGGAGGAGGCCAGTCTAGGACAGACTTACAGAGCAGGTGGGATCTGGACCTCGAAGGAAGTGTGGGACTTTTGGGCATATACATGGGAGGAGAACTTGTTAAGCAAGGAAAACAGTGTAACCAGTAGCTTCATAGTAGGCAGGTGTAAGGTGTGTTTCAGGGATAGTGACTAGAATAGTCTGACTGGAAAAAAAGGGGTGAGTGATAAGAGAGACCTTGACTAGACCTACACTCTGAGGTCCATCAATAGCTGGGCACCAGCTCAGTCCAGTTCTCATGGTAAGGCATCCTCTTATAAACCATACTTAGAAAGAATATGAAAAAGTAAGCAAGTGGGAGAAAGTAATCCTAAAAAGCATTAAGAGGGGGAAGCCCTATTTCTTTGCTTTATTTCTCCACTTCAGTTTAATATTCTATATCACCAAGGCACACATTTCTGCCCTTCTGAGAAAGGATCCATGAAGGATGTCTTTCTCTGTCAAAAAGAGAAACCTTTCTTTGTATAATAAAGGTGGTGTCAGGGAATCATTAGTTAAATTGTCATGGTGTTGTTTTTGCTATGAAATGGCAGATTTACTGGCCTTCACTCTTGGTATTTATGATTGTGATGGAGCAGACAACCAAAGTGGATATATATCTCCATGACTTTGAGGCAAATTCAAAAGTCACTTCAGCACTTTATGTTAACAGAATGCAATGATAATCAAGAAATGTAAATAATGGTTTTATTCAGTCATCTTCTTTCTGAAAAGTTTTATCTTTGACTTAATTTTGTGAATACAGAGAATACTGACTCCTGTGTGAACGACTATTTCTCAGGCAAGTGCTCTCTCTTCTTCATTCGTCTTTCATTGCCCAACTACTTGGCTTTATTCTCTGTAAAGAAAAAAAAAAAAACTGACCTTACTGTTTTACTGCTCCAGAGAAATTCATTCTTTCATTTCTGATGGGTTAACAACCATTAAAAGTAGTCATTACAACAGCCTTCCCTACTCCCCAGCCCTCAGAACACAGAATTAGGAGAATGTTTGGTAAATGTTTATATTCTTTCTCTTTCACTTGTTTTCAGAAGAAAAAAAAATATTCTTGAGAAAAAATGTAGACTTGGATGAAATGTAGACTCAGTAGTGGTGTGCCATTTTGAGTAGAGCACTGGGACATGTCAGAAGACTCATGTGGTACATGTAGATAGCAGTGTGGAAGAAAGGGGTGATGGGTAGTTAAGAGCCTGAGTCAGGGCAGTATGGATGAGAGAGGGACAGTTCTTCCAGATTAGGTGCTTGAGGTTACCTTAAAAATATCAGGGTGCTTGCCCAATAAGAGAGGGCAGGGATTTTGAGAAGAGTTACTGTGACTTCGGCTTACTCTCCTCCCTCACTTGCCTCCCCTCTCTCCTGGTAACCCCTGTAAATCATAGCAATGATTTCCTTAGAGTACAGTGGATAGGGTTCATCGTCAGACAACATATTTCAACAAATTTCTCAGATGTGAAAAGCAAATGGAAAAGTGATCATGACTAAAAGAAGTAGAGAAAGCTCCACTGTAAGAGTCTTACAGAGGGGCACAGCTCAGGAGGCCATTTTCCTTCTCAGAAGAATCTCCACAATTTGAGCGTTTCAGAGGGGAGGAGAGTTGGGGGGGGGGTACCTCAGTGGTGGGTATTAAGGAGGACACATGTTGTAATGAGCACTGGGTGTTCTACGCAAATAAGAGTCATGGAACACTGCATCAAAAACTAATGATGTACTGTATGGCAACTAACACAATAAATAAATAATCAATCAATCAATCAATCAATCTGCATAAGACTGGTGACCTGGCAGCAGCAGATTATGGCAGAGCTGGAGAAAGAGGAGTGGGGCTAAAACAAGTGGGTCTTAATACAAAAGACATCCTCTCCCTCCCTAGCAGAACCAGCTGCTAACTGAGTATTTGGCCCTAAACAAAACAACAACAAAACCCCAGAGCTCTCCTTTCTGAAGAAATTGAACAGACTCTACACCATCTAGGGAAAAATTAGGAGAGTTAGTGTGGTTGCTGGTGTTCCTAATAAAGACTTCTTTTTGGCTTCTGGAATGCCCCACCACACACACACACACACACACACACACACACACACACAGCCCCCAGGACGAGGGGCTGGCTCCCCACTCCTCACCTCCTCAGGCTGCAGCCATGGTGTCTGTCTGCAAGCCCCACCCCTGCCCCCACAGAGCCTGCAGTCCACATTCCTTCATTGGTAACATCGACTCAAAGTCCAGAGAAAGTCCAGGGCTTTCAGTCAGTTCATCAAAACTTCCAGCATGAATAAGAAGACCAAATTAAACAAAAATAAAAACTGACTGAGAGGAAACAGAGCTAATGCAGGGAACAAAAAATAACAAAAAAAATACAGACACCTCTTTTCCTAAGAGAAATTTGAGAAAATATTACATCTGCAAACCAAGAACAGGAGGATATGAGAAAAGGGACCATCAGTGAACAAGAAATAAGAAATAGCTCTCAGAAAAAAAAGCTATTTCTTATTTCATATATATATATATATGTATACATATATATATATATGTAAAATATATATATACACAATATACATATATATGTATATAGTATATATATACGTATATATATATACGTATATATATACTATATACATATATATATATATCTCAAAACACAGATTTGAAGGAGACAGTGGAAAATAAAGTGGAAAAAAATATATATAATCTCAAAACACAAATTTGAAGGAGAGAGTGGAAAATAAAGGGAAGATAGTCTCCTAGAACATACTGTAAAGAGAGAAAGAGGAAGGAAATTAAAGAGGAGAAACAATCTGATTAGAAGTATTTTCAGAAAGAAAGAACTGAAGAAATGAAGACCACCACATTTCTATACAAATAGTAAGACACACATTTTCTGACCTAAAGGGAGAGACGCAATTCTTCCAACTGAAATGGCTACCATAGATATATTCTCTCCCTCCCTCTCTCTCTCTTCCCCTTTTTCTCCCTCTTTCTCTCCCTCTCCCCTCGCCTCTCCCTCCACCTCTCTCACTTTGTCTCTCTCCCTACTAAATACATGAGGTAAGTTAAGTCCTAACTTCTTACAGGAGGAAGTTCAGAAAATGTATAAAGTAGAAAAATAATAGCATTAAAACTGGTCGGGTTTTTCTCTTGGGAAGGGATGTCTTCTAGGGGCAGGACGGTAAGCAAGGGTTTTAGGTATTTTATTTGCTTTGTGTTCTGTTATAAGCTACGCTGTGTAAAATATTTAATTTTATTAAAGTGAGCGTCTATTTCACTTTGCCTTTTAAAAATGTAACACATACTTAATTAAAAATTATAAACTATGCACCTAAGACAGATACTTGATTAAAATTGTAAAATGGATGAAGAAAAACCTAAGAACCCCAGCCTGCGGTTCTCCATCCCTTTCCCCAAACTGTTGGGCGTCTCTTGCTTTCCTTCCCTCTGTCTGCATTCAGGACCCCAGGATCTCTGTCAAGCCAAGGTTCAAAGTTTAGTTACCAAGCTTTAGTCTTTGAACAGCAGTCTCAGCCTTAAATTCAGCTCTCTTTGCTGGAGTTCTTAACATCACAATGGTCCTATATGTTCACATCAGCCCTAAGTCTAGTTCAGAACAGAGCAGCAGGCAGGGAATGACAATTAATCACTTGTTTGATGACAGAAGCTCTTATCCTAGTGATCCATTGTTATGTTGAGGAGATCCGTGAATTTCCTCAAATTCAACCCCGATTACTCATTTTTTCCATCTTTTGGGGGTTTTCCTTTCCCCAGGAGAAAGTCCATAGCTTTTATGAAAATCTCATAGGACTCCTTGACTCAATAATATACAAGCATTATTGACATACATGCCCCCATTAGTCCTCTCCACAATTCTTGAGGCAGTGGAAGAAGAGAAATAACATTTATTGAGCATGTATTATGCTTACAGATTTATCATTGAATTTTTCTAACACCATCATGAGGTCAGTGTTATTATTCCCATTTTAACAAGACTCCAAGGGCAAAGGACCAAATTGGTCCTCAAACTCATGTCTGTGTATTTGGAAGACCCATGCTCTTTCTAGTATATCGTGATGTCTCCTTGTCTTTGCCTTTAGTTACTAGATAGTTAATTTTTTCTCCCACTGGAGGAAAAAAAGGGAGTTTTACGGGGAAGGCCTGTGTTTTTGCTCTAATGATTTGCATAGCAAGAAAGATGACCTTATACAGTTCCCAGTGCTCCATGGGATTAAAGTGCAGTGATGTGAGAACTCAGGAATCTCCTGCATGAACAAGCAGCTGAGAGATCTACCGACCACCAGTTCTCAAGCTACTGGCACCACTCACTGTCTGTGGATCATAACATAAATGTTCACACTCTATAAAACTAGAGAAAGAAACAAGGAAGGAAAAAGCTGTGAAACACTGAAGACACAGTTCACTTACTAATAATAAAAAAAAAAAAACCCCTAGAAAATCAAGACTTCTCTCTTCATCATTAAACACAATTAATGGAGTTGCCAACAACAAGAAATGAAGTTGCCAAATGGGCCTGAAATCACAATGGTGCCCACTTAGCAAACACAGCATCAGCTGCCCCAAATACATGGCTGGGCATCTGCTTTGTATTCAAGGTGGCGAGCCCCTCAATAGCACCATCTTAGCTAGTTTTTCTTACCACCTCTGTTCTTTAAGAAATACCGAAAGTAATTAGTTTGATGACTTGGAAAACTCCTCTTAAAATCCCTACAACATTTGGTAAAAAGAGCACAAGAAAACCTGTCCAACTGATAAATACCTAATTTACAACTGTTAACCCCATGTGTTCCTCCTTCTCTTGGCAAAGTAAATGGATTTGTAGTCACAGTAGGAATAGTTTTTGTTTTTGTTTTTGTTTTTAATGAATAGCCAGTTCTGAGAGTAGGTGTATTTTGTAGGTTTTCAAGACTTTGGATAATTTAGATGAGAATATGGAAATTGAACTTTCAGTTGGCTGGTAAATCTACTTATATTACCTGTAAACTTGGGCTACTGATGAGTTTTAAAACTGTTTTGTCTATGCTATTATGCCAAGGAGCATGGTATTTTTTTCCTACTATTTTATTATAGGTGGTTCTTGATTTTTGTACTTCCAGGGATAGGAAGCTCATCTCCTTATAATTATTTGTAAAAGAGATTTTAGATGGAGAATGAAGGCTCTGTTTATGCTGGGAAGCAGGTATGGCCAAGTGTATCTTGCAGAGACTGGTTGAGCAGCCCCACAGAAGTCTACCCACAAAGGGTCTTGTAGGAAAAGCTCATTCAAAGGGAGGAAAGTAGAGGAATGCAAATTTGGTCCAAGGTTAATGACATAAATACCCCTTGTGATGCCTCCCCATCCCATGACCCTAAGGCAACCTTCTGCACAAAAAACACTGCTCATACTACTTCTCAGAAATTCTACTTCCATATCTGCTAAAAGGCAATGGACCATATGATCTACAACTACCACTAATTGGACCAGGGGTGACCACCTCACCAAATGGGCCCATTAGGTTCTCTCCCATTGGAAATTTTAAAGAGCTCCCAGAGGCCCTGGTTAATCTTTGTTGAACACTCAGAAAGTTAGTGTCCACTGAGGCAGACATTCTCTACCCTGAACACAAAGAAGCAATGAAAGCTGACTTCAAAATACATAAATCAAACTCCTAAGAGAAAAGTCTGTGGCTCCAGAGAGTTTCTGCCTTGGCTCCAGATCCTGCTGGATTTTCTGCTTGCAATCTCTTATAAAGCTTAGATATCTCCCATTGGAATACCCGTGTATCTATACAAGAAGTTTCTCATCTCCTTACACTCATTGGAGTCATTTGTTTAATTCCTGGGGAGAGGGGCTGCAGAGTTCATGGAAGGAAAGAAGGAAAGCAGAAGGGAGGAAGGAGAAGAAGGCTGTCTGTAAAGTATTAAGAGCACAAGTCTGCATCACAGAGAGTGGCATAAATTGACCATGAACCTTCCTTAATTGGAGTAATTGTTAAACCACAGTTAGTCTTGAGGGGACCCGACAGACTGACCATAAGAGAAACCATAGTCATCAGAAACCAGGAAGTAGCTGAAGAAAACATGGCAGGTCTCTGTGGTGGAGACCTCCGTGGGTTTTTGTTGGCTGATGAGGCTTCAGTAGTACATTTGGTAACGTGCAGTAGTCAGCCAGAGACAGAAAATGATAAATACATCATGTAATCTTAGAGACCAAGAGCTGGTTCTCAAAGACACACGCAATACTCTTTGGATACTCCCAGAAACATTTGGGGGAGAGAAGTTTGGAGTCTCCACCACCAGGTTGGGATATGTCCATAGAAATACTATTTTGTTGCTTGGACCCTTTTTTAACCTTCAGGCTGGAGTAGCCAGAGGTAACTAGATATATACATATATTTAAGTTCAGTTACTGAGAGGTACCTGCTGATCTCTAACTTACACCATTTTGTTTATTCTGTATAATTCCAGAGGATAGTCATTTGATAACCCTTCAAATATTTGAAGACAATTATGAAGCCTTCACTAAATCTGAGAGTCCACAATCCGTACCAGTGTTTTATACCAGTGACTTCAACATTTTCCTCTCAGACCCCGAGTCCGTACATCAGACATGTCCGTCACATCAGACTCCCCTGGGACACTTGCTCAAAACAAAAATATATACTCTTTGTCCCATCTTCAGACATTCTGATTTAGTAGATCAAGGATAGGGGTCATAAATCTCTATATTTTAAACAGATGATTCTTACATCACTGGCCATTTTGTATTGAGGGTTTTGTCTTATTGGTCTCTGCTTTGCCAATATACCATTAGTCAGTTATGTGACTTTCCAGAAGGAAAAATGTTATTCACCTGTTAGGGTTCAACAAAACTGTTGACCAACCCTATGTTGGTCATAAAACATTTCTTTACCCAGATTCTATCAATGCAGTCTGGGGATGGCACGGGCTGTTTATCAGTCTCTCTTGATTTATTATGACTTTGTAGTAAACTAAAATTCATCTGTTGTTTTTGCATGAACAACTTTTGCTCTATGCATTCCATACTTGTGCAATTTGTATTTTGAGCCTAAAAGGAAAAGTTCATATTTCCTTTTGATATTTTATCTTAATTTGGTTCATAGAGATCTTTTAGATTCATCAAGAGTTTAAGGAGTAGACCTGCCATCCTTTGCAGTTTTGTATTACATGCAAATTATAGAAGCATGTTTCTATGACTTCATAGAAATCATTAATAGGAATTTTGTATGGATTAGCACCAAGAGCAGAGGACCTAGAACTTTATTAGAGAAAGGCTTGCACAGAGGCATGGCATCATTTCATATTGCTGCTGTCCCATGTTGCCACAAACTTGGTGTCTTCATACAAAACAAATTGATTATCTTATAATTCTGGGGGTAAGAAGTCCAAAATGGGTCTCACTAAGGCTAAAATTGACCTGTTGCAGGTCAATTCCTTCTGGAGGCTTTAGGAGAGAACCTCTTTTCTTGATTTTTACCAGTTTCTGGAGGCTGCCTCCATTCCTTGGCCCATGACCCCTGCATTCCTTGACTTATAGCTGGTCAGGTCCCAATGCCATCTCTCTGGTCCTGATTATTCTGCCTCCTCCTTCTTGTGATTACACTGGGTCCTGGATAATCCAGGATAATCCCCTTTAAAGTTACATGATTAACAAACTGGATCCCAATGTAGCCTTCATTCCACCTTGCTAACTCACATAACATACCCACAAGTTCTGGGGGTTAGGCACTCTGCCCACCACCAGCATCAGTGGTAACAGTTGGCTGATGTCATTAGATTTTTCAGATTTCAGAGCCTGTACCCATATAATGACTCACTCGTTCCGGGGGACCACAAACGGCAGCTGTGATTGAACCCATTTTCAAGACAAAGAATCTGAAGCCCGGAGAGTATGGAAGCTCCCTTCCTGTTGGTTTCTAATTGATGGAATGTGACCAGCACCTGTGTGTTTGATTGCTGGTCCAGCAATCTTTATAATCATTTAAGCAGAGATGAGTCCACCTAATGTCTTATCATCTAACATTGCCCCATGTTGGTCATAAAACATCATGAAAGATGTTGTCAGATACACATTTCTCTGTCACTGCCCTAATCAACAAGCCAAGTAACTTATCAGAAAAGGAAATAAAATTTAATTTTCAACATGTCCCTAGAGAACTCCTGTTACATCCTGTGACAGCTGCTTTTCTTTTCATTTATTGATTTTTTTTTTCTTTTTGAAGAATTTCAAGATAACTCAAAGACCTGTCTCAGGAGTTTTTAGAGCTTGATGACCATCCTACTGGCCTGTTCATTCTGAGATGGACCTTTTACGCATTTGGATGATACACTCTTCGGAATTCCTCCAACCCACTAGAAACTGAATCTTCCTGACCACCAGGCGATGGGACTGAAACACAACTGTTTCATGTTTCAAACCATCAAGGTTCCTCTCCATTGTCTTTGCCTAGAATTGCTGTCTTTCCCCGTTCTGTTTCTTCTCTGTGTCACTGTTTTTTACTTGCCAACTTGTTGATAGCAGTTTTAATTCCCTTCTGCCTTTAAAATAAAAACTCCCCTTTCTTGGCTTCCTTCCTATATTATGTCTTCCAACCTATCCCAGAGACCTTCAGCCGATTTAATAATCTCCTCCATGGAGGCACATACTTAAAGTGCTTTTTTTTTTTTTCTTTTTCCTCATCAAGCAAAGAGACCAGATTGCATTCACAGCAAGCAATATTGTGTGCTTGAGAGCCCTGGATAGGGAGACATGAAGAGCTGCGGCAGCCTTGCAGGATCTTGTGTATTGAGGGCACGGGCCTAGGGAGGTTGTGTCACCCCCATTTGGTAGCCGTGTCCACAGCTGGCCATCTCTTTCCACGTTCCTTCATGTCGCAATCTGTATTTTGTTTCTCTTTTTTGCTTCCCTTTTTCCTGTGCAGCCCCTCCATGGGCGCATCCCCCCAAGATCCTCTGCTCTCTTTTCTTTTTCTTAAAGATTTTTTATTTATTTATCAGAGAGAGGGAGAAAGAGCACAAGCAGAGGGAGCAACAGGCAGAAGGAGAAGCAGACTCCCTGCTGAGCAAGGAGCCGGGTGCGGGACTCAATCCCAAGACCCCGGGATCACGACCTGACCCAAAGGCAGACGCTTAACTGATGGAGCCACCCAGGCGTCCCTGCCTTCTTTTCTTTTTATTCTGCCCATCTGTGAGATCTTGTTTCTTCTCATGATGTCTCCTTCAATATAGTCCCAAACATCAAACTCACCGAAACATCGTGTTCTTGACAGAAACTTAACATACCCAGGATGGAAATCTTCGCCAGCCCTACGTGATCTGTTCTCCTGAATTTGTTCGCTTATAATTTTGTCCAAGTTACTCCTCTAACATCTTTGTTGGCCCCCTCCCTCCGTAAATATAATAATTTCTCCCCAAATACAGCTATTACTTCCTCCCCTACCTCCACAGTCTCTGCTGCATTCGGTCATTTCCCCTGCCATCATCCTAGCTCAAAAACTTATTATATGCTGCATGATTGCAATAATCTAACTCAGTGAGTCTCATCCCTGGTTGCACATTAGAATCACCTGGGGGAGCTTTGAAAAAAAATTCCTATCTGGTCCCAACCTCAGAGATTCTGATTAAATTGGGCTGGGGCGGGACCCAGCCTTGACATTTCAAAAAACAACTCCCCAGGGGATTCTAATATGCAGCCAGCCCTGAGAACTACCAGCTAACCTTCAATTTCTCCCCCTCTTCAATCCATTTTGCATGTGATATCATGATTCCAAATGGTTCTTTCTTCATATACACCCACTCAAAAGCCTCAGTTCATTTGCACCTATAATATAATTTTCAAATTCATTAGGTTAACTTCTGCCGACCCATAATCTGGTCCCAATCAACCCTATTAGCATGATTACATGATCCACTAAGGTTTCATCTCCTGAACAGGCCTTGCAATTTCCTGCCTTCATGCACTGTTGACACCCCTTTTCTGTACCCATTTCTGCCTTCTGAGAATATACTCAACATTTCTGTATTTCCAGCCCGAAGCTTGTCTCTTTTTTCCCACCTGATCACATTCTTCCTTAAAATCCAAATCATTTTCAGTTAATGCTGGACCCCAGGTACTTTGCACCGGAGCCTAGTTGGCTGAAAGATGAAGCTATTGTAATAGACAGAACAGGTTGAAATCCTCGTTTCTCTGTTTCCCTTCCATGTGGCTTTGGGGTGTCGTGGAGTCTCCCTGAGTTTCGTTTCTCCAACATGTTAAATGAGGGCACCCATCTCCTAGACTTTGCTGAGAATGCGGGCAAGTGGGGTCAAGTATGGAAAATGCCTCACACAGGAGATGTGTTAGGTAAATGTTAGCTATTTATTTATTATTATCAGTGTTTGTGAATATGCGCCATCACCCCAAATAGACTATCGACACTGCAGTAAAACACTGGCTCTTACCAAGCCCTTGTACTCACAGTATCTGTTGCTCCTTGAATATGGCAAGTGTTGCTTGATAAAAACTTCTAAATATATCAAGTGCAATTTAGGTGAGCATGACCTCTAGCCTAGCTGTAGTGCCTTCTGGTGGTGGATGGGCAATAACATAAAAAATTCTGATTGAAAGCTTGTCTTTTCCATAGCATAGCTTTTGAAAGAGATAGAAAAACACCTTGAAGTATTTAGGAATGTTTACAGTTCACAAGGTGTAATTGTAATCTCACTCCTTCAGGTCTCTTTAATATCTGGAAATTCAGCTAAACGTATTTGGTCCATCTGCCAGAATATGACTGTTTATATAATTCTAACAAAACTGGACCAGCAACTCGAGGAGGAACTAATTCTTTTGAGGCCACTTTCCTGGTTTTTATGGATTCCTTATCCAGGAAAGCAGTGGCAAGTGGTGCATTCCTTGTCTGAATACCACCGTGATTAAACTCTGTGCAAACAGATTTCCAATGGGGTGACATAAGGGACACTCAGGTCACTTCAAAGATCAGCCCATCTCACTTCATGAGGTTTTAAGTCATAGAACATCTAGGTTAAGATATTTCTCTTTTCCAGTTTATTCTAATGGGATTTTCCTCTCTTTTTTCTTATGCCATTTTCTCTTAATCCCAGTCAGTAGAGCTACTTCTGAAAGGCTAATCCAGAATCAGCTTGCCTTTTAGGAAAATAAACATTACAACAATTGACAAGAAAGTCTGCCCAAACGCCAGAAACAATCAATCCTAACATTCTGCACACACTATTATGGACTGAATTGTGTACCCCCTCCTCCCACTCAGATTCCGCTATTGAAGCCCAATCCCCCACTGTAACTGCATTTGGGGATAAGGCCTTTTAGGAGTGATTAAGGTTAAATGAGCTAATAAGGGTGCAGCCCGAATTCTATAGGATTGATGTTTTATAAGAAGGGGAAGAGACCCCAGAAATCTCTTCTCCTCACAGAGAAAAGGCCACAGGAAAACAGAGAGTAGTCTGCCTCCCGGAAGCCAGGAAGAAAGAACTCACCAGAAACCAGCCCCAACCAGCACCTTAATCTTGGACTTTCCAGCCTGTAGAACTGTGAGAAAATACCTTTCTGCTGTTTAAGCCATCCAGTGTGTGTGATTTTGTTGTACACTGATACACACATCTGTAGTCACATTGATATACACAGCAAATGCAAAAATTTCAAAGCCTTCTTTTCTGGGAGGAAAATACCCGATTTCTTGTCCTCTTCCCTTCACTGCTGGTCAGCCACGGCTCTTGGCCCTGGCCTGGCCTCCTTGACTCAGTCACTGTGACCCTAAGATTTTACCATCAACCATAGTAAACTTTAACAATCCCATATATAAAGTTTTCCTATTAAACCTAGAGTACAATGAGGACACAGCCATCCATAACCCTGGGGAAAGTTTCCCTGGATTGCTGCATTTTCCCAGCAACTCATTGTTAACCCTGTAGGTACTGGATCCTCATGATCCTTTGAGGGATTTCTGAACTTCAGAATCTTTCCAAATATGCTATAGACCTGCATGTCATCTTCAACATTAGGTGAAACATATTTCCATCTCTTGTTCATGTGGGGTCATTATTATGATATGCTGCTAATGCAGTTAGAGCCGTACCGAGATAGATGTTGGAATTCATTTTATTTATTTGATTCCAGTACCATCAACATACAGTGTTACACTAGCTTCAACAATTCTACACATCACTCCAGGCTCATCACAACGAATGCGCTTCTTAATCCCCAACACCTATTTCACCCATCCCCCGACACCCTTCCTCTCTGGTAAACATCAGATTGTTCTCTGTAGTTCAGAGCTTGTTTTTTTTGTTTGTTTGTTTGTCTCTTCCTTTGTTCATTTTGTTTCTTAAATTCCACATATGAATGAAACTATACGGTACTTGTCTTTGATTTATTTCACTTAGCATTATAACCTCCAGATCCATCAATGGTGTTGCACCTGACAAGATTTTATTCTTTTTTATGGCTGAGAACTATGCCACTGTAGGGATACCACATCTTCTTTATCCATTCATCAGTCAGTGGACATGGGCTGCTTTCAAAATCTGGCTATTGTGAATAATGCCGCAAAATTCATACGGGTGCCTATATCTTTTCAAATTATCATTTTCATATTCTTTCAGTAAATACCCAATAGTGGAATTACTAGATCATATGGTAATTCTATTTTTAATTTTTTGAGGAAACTTCATGCTCTTTTCCACAGTGGCTGCCCCAGTTTTCATTCCCACCACCTGTGCAAGAGGGTTCCTTTTCCACCACATCCTCTCCAACACTTGGTGTTTCCTGAGTTTTTTATTTTAGCCATTCTGACAGGTGTAAGGTACTATCTCCTTGGGGTTTATTTGCGTTTGCCTGTTGATGAGTGAGGCTGGGAATCTTTCCATGTGTATATTGGCCATCTGGATGTCTTCTTTGGAGAAATGTCTGTTCATGTCTTCTGCCCAGTTTTAAATAGTTGGGGTTTTTGTTTTGTTTTGTTTTGTTTGTGTGTGTGTGTCTGTGTGTGGTTTTTGTTTTGTTTTGTTTTTTGTTTTTTGGTGTTGAATTGTATAAGTTCTTTGTAGATTTTGGATACTAATCCCTTATCAAATATGTCATTTACAAAATATCTTCTCCCATTCCACATATTATCTTTTAGTTTTGTTGACTGTTTCCTTTGCTGTGCAGAAGCTTTTATTTTGATGTAGTCCCAATTATTTTTGCTTTTTTCCCCTTTTTCTCAGGAGACATATCTAGAAAGAAACAGAGAAATTACTCCCATGCTCTCTTCTAGGATTTTTGTGGTTTCAGTCTTAACACATAGGTCTTTAATCCATTTTGAGTTTATTTTTGTGTATGGTGTAAGAAAGTGGTCCAGTTTCATTCTTTTACATGTAACTGTCCAGTTTTCCCAACACTATATCTTGAAGAGACTGTCTTTTTCCCAATGTATACTCTTGCCTAATAATCCTTTGTCAAAGGTTTATTGCCCATGTAGTTGTGAGTTTATTTATGGGCTCTCTCTATTCTGTTCCATCTGATCTGTGTCCATTTCTGTGCCAGTACCATACTGGTTTGATTACCACAGTTTTATAGTATGTCTTGAAATCTGTGATTGTCATACCTCTAGCTTTGTTCTTCTTTTCCAAGATTTCCTGGGCTTTTCAGGGTCAGATGTTGGAATTTTAATAACACATTCTTACATATTAACACTTACTATATGTCAGTGACTGCTTTAATCCTTTTGCGTATGTTAGCCCATATAATCATCTAAAGTACAGTTTTAAGGTAGGTGCTATTATTGTCCTCATCATTTAGACAAGGAGACGGAAGCATAAAAAATGTCCTTAAGGTCAGTAAGGGGAGAAGCTGGTATTTGAAATAAAGTTGGATGGCTCTAGAGCCCAAACACTCAACTTTTACTGCCTCTACTGAAGACAGAGCTGTGACTACAACAGGGGCCAAACACTAGCTATTGCCCAAGAGTATACTTTCTTGCAAAATTCTTTGATGTCAGCTAATATTAGATAGTTGCCTCTTTTTCATAAATGCCATTCAGAGCTAATACTCGGGGGCGCCTGGGTGGCTCAGTGGGTTAAAGCCTCTGCTTTCAGCTCAGATCATGATCCCAGGGTTCTGGGATTGAGCCCCACATCGGGCTCTCTGCTCCACAGAGAGCCCGCTTCCTTCTCTCTCTCCCTGCCTGCTTCTCTTGCCTACTTGTGGTCTCTGTCTGTCAAATAAATAAATAAAATCTTAAAAAAAAAAAGCTAATACTCGTATATCAGCTTCTGGGGAGTATGATGGAAGTGGGTTTGTTTCTGCAAAATAATTGAGTGACTCAAAAGCTGGAGCAGTCCTCTCCCCAGTAGAGGGCACAATCTGCAATATTGTTGTCTTCTGAATTTTTATATGGATTCTTTGACCTGTGAGGGCAACTCAAAGCCTATCTATAATTGCAGCATTCCTAATGTGCTGGGTCACAAGGAGTGTTGTGCGGTGGGCAGCTCAGAACTTCAAATATACCACACTGCCCAGTACTCAGATCTTGGTTTCTGATACCATTCTCCTGTAAAAGGAACAAAGGTTCTTTGGAGAAATAACTGAGTCTAAGACTGGGGCTGTAAATATACAGGATAAATCTGAAGCATCTTGTAGTGCCAGAAAGTAAGAAAGTGCTAAAAACAAAACAAAGCAACAACTAAAAACCCACACACAATCACTGGGGAATTTCAAAGAGATACAGGAAACATCTAAAAGAGCTCCCAATAGCCAAAGTTGGAATAGTTGGCACAAAAAAGTCAGGTAGTATTAGGTCATAACCAAAAGTATAAAGTAAATATCCATGAGCCCATAATGATGAAAATAAATGAGTGAGTAAATAAATAAATGGGGGAAAAGACTTAAATTTCCTACATGAAAGGATTCCAAATAAATTATACAGATAGTTCATCCTGAAAGAGATAGAGTATAACTCCTTACTTCTTAACTGCAGATTGTGCAGAGTGACTTCCCTCTAAAGAGGACAGTATTGAAAGCATGATTTCATAGTGGGAAAACCAGAAAAACATGACCTCATCCAGCTGATCAGGGTCAGCATCAACAGTGATAAGTCATAGTGATAGTCTGTATCGTGGGTAGATGAGATGAAACTGACCTTTGTGATCTTCCCCCATTCCTCCATTCTAATCATGAGAAAAATGTCAGACAAATACCACTTGAGGGACATTCTGCAAATTATCCAACTGGTACTTCTCAAAACTGTCAAGGTCATTAAAAAAAAAAAAAAAAAAAAGGAAAGTCCAAGAAATGGTCACAACCAGGAGGAACTTAAGGAGACAGGATAGCCAAGTGTAATATGGTATCGTGGATGGAATTCTGAAACAGAAAAAGGACATTATATAAAAACTAAGTGAATCTGAACAAAGTATGGATTTTAGGCAACAATAATGTTATCAGTATTGGTTCAAAGACAAATGTACTATTCTAATTTAATAGGTTAAAAATAGAGTCAACCAGATGTGAGGTACATGAGATTTCTCTGTGTTGTCTTCATAGTAGTTCTATAAATCTGCAACTATTCTAAATAGTTTTTTTTTTTTTATGAAGTCACTTTATTGCCCAGGCAGAGTTGCCAAGACGTGGTCACATGACCACTCAAGTTCCAGCTCCTCAGATTCAGGTGTATCCAGCCTTTTCCCACCCTTCTCCATTGCTCTCCATCCAGGAGGCCATGACTTGAGTGCAGCCGGCCTCAAATTCCTGCGGTCCTTGGCTCCTACTTTGTGTTTTCCATAGTTCTGATGTCCTTAACATTAATGATGTAATTAGACACTTAGGGCCAATATAATTCGCGTTTCTCATGAATACCTCCCCACCTCATTTCTTTATTTGTGGCTCTGATGTCACAACACCTTCTTTTCCACCCAAATAAGATTCAACTCCAACTGTTGACTCCATTTTGATCTAGCTTTCTGCTGCCCTGTTTCAGTTTGAAATTCCAGGACCCACCTTTTACAACCTAGATAAGAATACTGGTCATTTTGAAAAGCTTTGGTTCATGAAAGGCGTGTCCATATCCCTTTTTGTTTGTTTGTTTTTTTGCCTCTTACATTCACTCCTGTAATGACCATGTTCTAATCCAACAATAAGAAGTGCTGGCTCCCCCACGGTGTCCCATGAGGCAGAGTGTGTGTGTGTGTGCCCACACACAGTGACAACTTATGGTCATTATTTTTTCTTTTTTTTTTAAGATTTTATTTATTTATTTGACAGACAGAGATCACAAGTAGGCAGAGAGGGAGAGGAGGAAGCAGGCTCCCCGCTGAGCAGAGAGCCCGATGCGGGACTCGATCCCAGGACCCTGAGATCATGACCTGAGCCGAAGGCAGAAGCTTAACCCACTGAGCCACCCAGGCACCCAGTCATTATCTTTTCTTAATTTTAATGCCATCCAGAGAAAATGACTCCATCTCAATCTGCCTGACTCTGTAGCATGACAGCCCAAAAGTGTTCTTAGAGGTTGTGAGATGGGTCACAGGTAATGTAATTGCAAAAACAAATGTTTGTGTTTTTGTGTTGACGATCTACTTTCCAAAGAGGAAGTAGTGTAGATTTAAGATTATCCCTCTATAACCCAGCATCATTCGCACCATAGTGGAGGGAGGCCAAATATAGTAGCAAGCAACCTTATCGTAAGCAAGTCAAGCACACCACCATGATTCAGAGAACTATATCAAGAGTCTTGCTTTCCACTTTGATCCGTAGCTTCTAATCTATGGAGAACCTACAGGGCATCAGGGGTTGTGCTCACCCACCTGCTCAACGGGCATAGATGTTGCACTCTAGGCGTTTGAGGCTTCCCCATGTGGTGGCCCTGCTCGTGATCGCTATAGAAAAAACTCCACCCATTACAGAGCTTTCTCTCCTCTTCTGGCCAAACACCCAGAAGACACTCAGACTTTTGCCTTCCTCCTCTTTTCCCTTCAACCAGCACGGATCATCAGCCATGTCCTTCTTACTCACGTCCGCAGGGTGTGTGTGCGCGTGTGTGCGTGTGAGTGAGGTGGAGGCTGGGTGGGTGGCAGATTGGCTGTTTGTGCAGAACATGCATCTGACACACCCAAGCTGGGCCTCTGTGTGATGCTGAAGGAGTCTCTGGGACTGGCCTCGCCTTGAGTTGCCTCAGCAAATATTGCCTTTCGTTGCCTCAACCCATGGTAAGTGCTATCCCCCCAGGAGGAGGGGGTCCTTCATGCCATATGTAAATGAACACTGCTCTTGCTTGCATTCTAACGTGCTTTTCGAGACAGCAAAAAGGAAGTGGCAGGGCCCCGCCAATCTTGCTTCATCCCTGGCATCCCCATCAGAGGAGGCCCTGCTTGGGAACTTCATCTAGCCTGTAGATCACAGAAAAAAGCTCAAGAATTCATGGTCTAGGTCCCTATATTGAGGTGCAATTGTTTTTCCTTCTGCACAGATCTGATCTATTCTTGAAGGGCTCCGTTACTGAGATGGACATACCCCATTCTCCCCTCTGTACCTCATCTTCTCTTCCTCACCAGCCGGCTTCTTCTCCAGCCACAGAGAGCCCATGCACTCTGCACCGTCCTTGTCACTGAGTAGAATTTCTGTGTTGCGTCTGCCCTGACTGTAGCCATTAGTGTTGCTGTGGATCTCTCTTGCAGAAGTCCTTCTCTCGACTTTCCTTTGTCTCATCACATTGTCTGCTCTACCCAGACTTTGCGTTCGGTGCTGCTTACTTCTGCATGGATAATTGACCCAACACGGAGCTGTTGGCTTTGTGTGTTTCTGCTAGAGTGTCGAAGGGCCGATTTTTATTTGCCACCCAACACATTTTCCTCCAGGTTGCTCCTGTGGCTAAAACAATTCCAAAAGCTTGAGGATTATGTTGTCATCTCTCTTTCCAAATCTGACCTCTTTCCAGATCTGACCTTCTATCTGGAAATTCAAAATTACTACCCTTTTTAGTTCAGATACAGAAAGGAGGTCTTTTAATGCTACCTGAGAGGAGAGCCATTAAGTTTTTGTCGGCCTTTGGCATTATATCCTAGGTGAGCCTATCATATAGCCTAGCCTTGCAGCAGGGCACAGAAAAAAATAAGACATAAGGGAGTTAAGATCGTTAGAGGAAAAGGGGTCATTGTGAGCTACTTACAAAAATATTATTAGTCAAATGAACAAAACAGAGTGTAGCAAGTGCACTAGAGTCCCATGAAATTGGGCAAGAATTGTCATGCCTCTAGAAGAATTGTCTTCAGGGTACAAAATAGTTGTGAAGCTCCTTTCCTACACAGTGACAGCAAATACAATTCCAAAAACACACAACTGCAAGGACCCTTGGTGTAAGAACAAACCACATTTCTGTACATTGGCATGATCACGTGCCTTGAAGGCTAACGAGATCATAAAAATAGGTGAAGATGAGATTTTAGATTAATCGTGTATTTATTTAGCTATCTGTCTTTGTCTTCCAGCTTTCATTTTTTTTTACCCTCATGGACTTGAGAAATGATCCCTGAGGTCCCTTCAGATTTTCAGATAGTGTGATTCTAAGAAACACTTTATCAGAGCTGCTTACAATTGGTGAAGATCATTAGTTACTCAACAACCAGGAGAGTGATCTGATCTGATCTGAGTTTGACCTCCGCTCTCTGCCCTGATCAGTCCTCATAGATGTGCCAGAGTATAGTGAGTGGGCAGTAGAAAGCCATCAGGAGGAAGGGAGAAGAAACAAACCAAGACAGCCACCAAAAGCAAACCCAAGTCCAGCTGTAATGTGTGCCTGGGCTGAGACTAGAAATAACCTACAGCCCAATCCCAGTTTTCTTCCCACTCCCCCCAACCCTGCTCTGTGCTGCACTGTGAACAGCCTTTTGCATGTGTGTGTGGACACCCTAACCTGTACTTCCAAGCTCTGTCCACCACCCCTTATTCCACCCACCCCTCCCCTGGGTGGCTTCTCATCCTTGGACTGAGGGCTGCCAGTGGCCTGGTCTACCCTAAATTAGAGAGACCTGTGGAGAAGGCCTAGCAAGAGACCCTCATACCCTGGTGAGCCGGAAACTCTAATGTCCACGTCCTGGTAGAATGGTAGAAAAGGACAGGCTAGGGCTCCAGTAACATAACCTCTTAGCCCCCGGACTGCTCACCTCAATGTGAGCAATACAGCTAGGAAAGAGCTAGAGAAGGGGCCTCCAAAATGCTGGCCCCACGTCTTAGATTGAATCAGTATTCTCCTACTTATTATTTAAAAAAAAAAAAAGTGGAACTGTAGTTGCCCGAACATATCCTGGTCATGCCATGTATTAAGCAATATAACAAAGGTGGCACACATATCAAATCTAAAAAATTAAAAAAAAAAACCCTAGTGGCAGATAATATAGAATTTTTTTCTACCTTAAAGCTAAAGAAAAGTGGGACTGATGAGCCAATGTGAATGATTATTACTGAACGATTACATATTTATACATACTACATATATTTATATATCCTATATTTAGATGACTACATATTGTTAATATTTGATTGTAGCTCTGAGTGCAGAATCACTTTATCTGAAATGAGATCACACAGCCAAACAATAGAAATCTCACCCTGGAGCAACAGGGCAACCGGCCAAGCCTCCATATTGTGTCCCTCAGCTTAAATTTCTTGTGGCTTCCAGCTCTATTTCTGGGAAAGAACGGGCTAGATTATCTCTAAATTCCTTTCTAATGCTGTGATTCTCAGATTCAAATTCAGCTAACACTCAAGTGGCACTTGCTGCTCGTGCCTTGCCAGGCCCATCCACGGATCTCCCATCAGTTCAGCCTCTTCTGGGAAATACTGCGCACCCACTTGGAGGCGAGGACGTGGACGTGCAGGAAAGGAAAAAGACTGGGTGTGGATCTAATGTCTGTGACTATACGGACGTGCTCCTTGAGCAAAGCTCCTTTACCCCCAGGTCCAGAGGCTGTCCCGCTGCAGCATGGCGGCGTCCAAGGTCACCCCGGGTACCACAGCCCCCCGCAGAGCAGGAAGTCCGAGGAAGAAGGCCTCGTCCACGGGTGCAGACAGCACCAAGAACAGGGCCTGGGATGTTGTCAGCACCCAAACACCACTGCTAGTGGGACGAACCAACAAACACAGAGCTGTCGGTAGCTACCCACCTACAAACGAGAGTGAAATAGTTGACATCCACACTTTGTTTCTAAGTTTACCTCTGTTTTCTACAACATTCTGAGCCACGGTCAACACAAAGCCTGGCTTTGTGGGATGAGTTCCTCTCCTGCTTTGAGGATCTGCCTTTTCAGTTAATATTTTTTTAAAGGACATTTTCTCTCAACTTTCTCCTGTCAATATCCATCTGATGCGACCCTGACCAATCTTTTTTCTGACTTAACAGTATCAGGGTTTAATAATACATCTATCTGGTAGAGAAAACACTGTTAGAGTAAAAAATTGATAGCTCCGCTGCTATGGATAGATCCAAATTTTGTCAAAACTGTCAGTTACTCTCCTATTTGTTTTATACTTACTTTAATTTCTTTCAGAGGCTCAGAGCTTTAGAAGAATCCTTCAGGATAATCCAGGCCAATTTTTTCCCCCCAAATGGTACAGATGCTAATGTGATTCGTAAGAGAACTTTTAGGTGGAATCTAAGCAAAGAGTATTTTTTCCTAGTAATTACATTTTCTGAGATCCGTATTTGTTTGGAATATATTTTTCTAGCATCTAGTTAATAGTTTTCTAATAATTATATTTTCCTTTAATGAGTAATCAAAGACTACATTCACACAGGTACCTATGTATTTGTGGATCTGTATCTGTGTACCTCTAACTGTAGCTGTAGGTCTAGCACACTAACCCTGAGACATTATGAATATTATTTTATTGTTAGGTCAAGGCTATAGTGGGCAGTATTCATTTATTTATTTTTTTTTATTTCTTTTCAGCGTAACAGAATTCATAGTTTTACACCACACCCAGTGCTCCATGCAATGTGTGCCCTCCACTATACCCACCACCAGGCTCCCCCAACCTCCCACCCCCCGTCCCTTCAAAACCCTCAGGTTATTTTTCAGAGTCCATAGTCTCTCATGGTTCATCTCCCCCCCCCAATTTCCATCAACTCCCTTCTCCTCTCCATCTCCCCATGTCCTCCGTGTTATTTGTTATGCTCCGCAAATAAGTGAAACCATATGATAATTGACTCTCTCTGCTTGACTTATTTCACTCAGCATAATCTCTCCCAGTCCCGTCCATGTTGCTACAAAAGTCAGGTATTCATCCTTTCTGAGGGAGGCATAATACTCCATACTGTATATGGACCACATCTTCTTTATCCATTT
>PISX010016347.1:31534-46650 GCA_004024625.1 Mellivora capensis
TCTTCTTTATCCATTCGTCTGTTGAAGGGCATCTTGGTTCTTTCCACAGTTTGGCGACCGTGGCCATTGCTGCTATAAACATTGGGGTACAGATGGCCCTTCTTTTCACCACATCTGTATCTTTGGGGTAAATACCCAGTAGCGCAATTGCAGGGTCATAGGGAAGCTCTATTTTTAACTTCTTGAGGAACCTCCACATTTATGTTTAAAAGATTAATAGGGGCACCTGGCTAGCTCAGTCCGGTAGAGCGTGCAACTCTTGATATTAGGGTTGCAAGTTTGAGTCCCACATTGGGCATAGACATTACTTAAAAATAAAACCTTTTAAAAAATAAAAGGCTAAGGGATTTAAAGAAATAATGGACAAATTAAAGAAATGGTAAGTTAATAATAATATAGATGGTCCTCCAATATGTCAGAAGTCATGAAGAGAGCAACTAAGTTTGCAAAACATTTTGCTAATTCAGCCGTATCATTTTATGGCAAAGGCACAGGGAGGTGAAATGACTTGCCCAAGGCCCCAGGGTTAATTAGGAAGACAAGGACCAGACTCTAAGTCTCCAGGTTCCAGGCAATTTGTTCACATCCGTAGTGCCCCACTTTTAGATTCTGAGCATCATTAACCTGCTCTTATATGATTCATATTATGAATAAATTTTTATCCACTACTGACAAATGCATAACATTCTAACTTTCCTAATTGAAGTTTCAAAGACAGAAAAGCCCTCTGGTTCCCTCCAAGGAAAAAGCACTCTCAGGTATAATTACAATTTGTGTTTATAATGCGCCTTTCATTAGGGAACCTGAATGAACTTTATAAAATTGATCTGATGACTGCTATTATCTTGTTTTATACATTGGGAAACAATGACCCAGACAGGTTAAGTGAGTTGTCCAGGGTTGGCCAGAATGTCAATCATTGAGAATGAGACAGAATTAAATCTCTAATCTCCCCTCCCCCCTCACCTCTGTGGGCTTTGCCTTTCCCGTTCATCCCCTAGTCAGTTGCCAGGTTTTGAATTACAGGGAGCTCCATTAAATGGGATTCTAGTCTAAGACTCTGCTTTGTACCTTTGCACAGTACGTGTGGTAAGTGTCCAATCTTAGGGTTTCCTATTTTAATAGCCTTGCTTGTTTTTATTAATGGAGTGTATAACTGGGCTTAAATCTGTCATTCCTTATTCTCTTTGGTTGTTGAAAAATGATTCTTTGTCCTACAAAATTTCTTTGTCCTGCCTGTTTCTATGCAGGTGGGGAAATAGCTACCACTAGGAGTCAGATGGGACACACGCTGAGATGTTTACATTCTCCTTGTTCAGAATTCCTAACTCAACCACCAGACTAGCTACTGGCCCAAAGAAATCAATAAGTAAATTCATTGTTTGAGTCATTTATTTCCTACTTCCTCACAGTGGGTCATACAGTGTATGTGGCCTTTGGTTGACCACAGGAGGTCAGCTCCTATTGATCTGGTGTCCTTCAAATGCCCTCTAGTGGCTGAGGGCCCACATGGGCTGCTCCATTTTCCCTTGTGTGAAACACCAAGGTCTCTGAATAAATGGGAGAGCTACCCTCTGAAAACATACATCTGAAGCATCCTGTGTGCATATTAAAGAACTTAGCCTTCTCCTTTGGCCAAGTAAGCGATCTCCCCAGTAGCAAATGCAGCCTTCAGAATACCCACTTTAGGTGCCCATCCTATGCCGCACGCTCTTATGAGCCTGTTGTGTATGTACAATCTCTGTGTTGGTTTCTTAGCATTACATAACAAATTTGCACAAACTGAGTAACTTAAAAACAACAGGAATTTATTCTCTTACAGTTCTGGAGTGTGGAAGTCCAAAATCAAGGTGTCAGGAGGGCCATGCTCTCTCTGAAGGCTCTAGGGGAGAATCCTCTCTTGCCTCTTCCAGTTTCTCTTGGCCCCCGGCGTTTCTGGACTTGTGGAACATAATGCCAGTGACTCCCTCTTCTTGATCTTCCTAGAGCTGTCTTCCCTCTGTCTTTGTCTTCACGTGGTGTTTTCCTCTCTGTGTATGTCTCTGTCCCAGTGTCCCTCCTCTCAGAAGGACACCAGATGCATTAGATTAAGGCACACTCTGAACTCCTCTTAGCCAATTACATCTACACGGACCCTATTTCTAAATAAGGTCACATTCACAGGTACTAGGGATTAGGATTTCAATACACCTTTGGAGGGTATGCAATTCAGCTCCTAGCAGTCCTTTCAGAGAGGAATCATTGTCCCCATTCCAGATGAAAAACTTCGAGGTATGGAACAGTTTTCACCCTGTGGCCCAAGGTAAAACAGCTGAAAATGGGAGAGTAGTTCGGTCCAGTCTGAAGGCCAGCTCCGCTTTGGGGCCTGTTGGGGAAGGGAACGTGTGTTAATGGGGCCTGGTGATGCGGGGTGCTGTTCTGACATCTGAGGACGCTATAAAGGAAATCACAAGGTCTAGAAAGAACATTCGGTAATACAGAGTGAGGAGCAAAATGCTAAGTGCTAGCATCCTCTGAGTCCTTACCAAGCCCCAGGCAGCCCTCTCTGTACCTGAAGTCCTTTACCGTCCACGGCGACACTGACAGAGGCGCTCCCTACCCACCTTACACATGAGGGAACCGAGGCAATGGGGTCATATAAACCACCGCGGGTCCCATTAGTGACTCAGAGGGCCAGAATTCAGCCCCAGGAAGTCTGATACCAGCGTCTAGTTATCATAATGCCTGGACTGGAGTTTCCTGACATTCTCTTTTTCCAGCCCTCCAAAATAATTGTTTCACATGTATTGATTTTTGTCTCCAGTTTTAAAATGTAAGCTTAAAACACAAGCTTGTGGAGAGCGGCACTGAAACCTTCCTACTATGTACCCTTCCCAATGCCGGGTGCTACCATAGCTTCCAGAAGGAGCTGAGTTCTGGGGAGCAACCTGGTTCATGCCAGCCGTGCTATTAAAATGAATGAGGCCAAATGCTGGGGTCTCGCTGAGCATCCTGGAGAAAGACCTCTTCCCACTCCCCAGTCCAGCAAAGAAATGTCCTATAGTCCTTAGAAACATGTGGAAGTCAAACACCAGCCCGCCTTGAAGATTTGGTTAAACGACACGTCCGAACGTATCTCCTGCGAGGACATGCCTTCTCCCTAGCGAAATCCTCTCCAGAAACGTGCGGCCGCTCTGCTCCGAGGTGTGTGTCTCGAGTGCCGGGATCAGCCCTCACTTAATGCCATCACTGGCACCGAGCTGTGACTCCTAGACCCATCATGACAACGAACTCTTAGGAGGAACCTGAGACTTGTTTGATCAAGTGCCAAAGGAGGTGAGATGCTTATCCCTTAGCCTCTCCCCTGCAAAAGTTCTAAATAATCTAAGAAGGAATCATTCCAGTTCCATTTCGGAGGTCTTAGAAACCATGCTGCTCGAGCCTTCCACGGGGCTGCCTCGGGCCTTGGAAAACAGCCAGCTTCTCTCTCGGCTGGAGTGTGTGCGCAGCTTCAACCCCGGGTGCCGTAGAAGAAGAGAGTGCCCTGCTCGGTGCTATATGTGGATGTGTAAATTACAGCAGACGATGCACTTAGCAATTATGTTCTTTGCATACATAAGCAGGAACAACAGCTCCCAAACTGCCAATATCCTTCTCAATTCTCACAGAATGACTATGTGTCACACGGTCACGCAGCAGGGGGCCTGGAAATGAGATGAAGGAATGGCACAGTATGAAGTTTCAATTTTGGAGACGCACCCCTCCTGCAGTAGAGAAGAAGCAAACAAGAAAAGCCTCAGACGGCACGACAGCCTGGCCGCGCGCCCCAACCCTCCTGAGGGTAGAGATGGGATGCGGAGGAGACCAGAGGAGGGGGGCCGGGGCCGGGGACTGAGATGCTCCTAGGGCTCCGTGATTACCTGCAGGAGCCGGGTAAGGTGGTAGGAGGCTCTCAGGAAACAGCTGAAGCTTCACCACATGTTCCAGGTGGCTGGAGGGGACAGGCAGGCAGAGAGCGCAGAGGAGGAAAGTGAGTCTGCTAGGAACGCCGGGAACACTGCAGAGGGCAGCCCCCCCCCATGCCCAGAGGGGAGCTCTGCTGCATCTCATGCAACTGTTGCTAAGCGTCAAGAGCTAAGCCTTCTCATTCTTCAGGAAAAAGCTGAAAATCCTTGGGCGGGGAGAGGTTGGTGTGGGTGTGAGCCCTTTCTCAATTGTGTAACCGTTGGCAGCAAATTTAAATGTAGCCAACGTAACAAACGCAATTTCACAAATCAAATTATTTTAAAACATCAGATTTGTATCCGTTATTTATGCTAAGTAACAAACAACCTCCAAACTAGTGGCTGAGAGCTTTATTCTCCTTCCACTAAGCGATTTCCTTCTGATCTGCATGGCACCTACTGAGGTGTTTGGGGCTGGTGGATCCACTTCCAGAGTAATGAATTCTTCCCCACGTATCTAGCACCTCTGCCTCTCTGCTCCTTGCCTCTCTGTCTCTGTCTCTCTCCCTGTCTCTGAATGGTCTCTCACCCTCCAGGGCCTCTACATGTGCTTGGCCTTCTCACGGCATGGCGGTCCAAGAAGCTGTACATGGAGGTGGCAACCAGCTTCCAAGGGGCAGACATAGAAGCTTCCGGCCCAGTTAAGAACCACGCTCGGAACTTTGACAGCATCACACTCGTCCTGTCCTCTTTTTCAAAGCAGTCACCCTGCTCCCCTAATCTCAAGGAGGCAGAGAAATGGACTCCATCTCTTGATGAGAAGTGGCAAGTTCACGCCTCATGAGAGCACGTGGGACAAGAAATGCAGTTTTATGCATCTTTGGAAAATGCATTCTGCCTCAAGGTCAAACTAAACTCCTGTGACGTGAATATGGTCTGCAGCCCGCCTGTTTGCCCTCTTTCAGATCCAGGGCACCCACTGAGGCAGCATAGGCGTCCACTGAGGCAGTAAGAGCGTGTGTTCTGAGACCAGACTGCCTGGGTTCAAATCCTAGGCCTGTCGCTTACTTGCTGTCTGAGGCATCCTGGGCGATCGACTTCACGTCTCTGGGTCTTAGTGTCTTCTTCTGGTACCGCAGGAGTATTGTGCCTATCTCCTGAAGATTTTCTTAGGCTAAGGGACTTAATACTTGTCAAATGATTAGAACAGAGCTTTTCACAGAATACACGCTCAGTGAGTAATAGTACATGTGTTCACTAGGGCTGCCTTCATGAAGTACCACGAGCAGCAGCTCAAACAAGAGAAATGTATTGTCTCACTGTTCCGGAGACCAGAAGTCCGAGATCAAGTTGTTTGCAGGGATGGTTGCTTCTGAGGGCCATGGAGGAAGCATCTGTTCCAGGCTTCTCCCCTGCCTTTCCCCTGTGCCCCTTCACACTGTCCGCTAATATGTGACTGTGTCTGTGTCTAGATTTCCCCCTTTTCTGTAAGAACATCAGTCATATTGGATTAGGGCTGCCGCAATTACTTTAACTTGGTTTCCTCTGTAAAGATCATATCTCCAAATCTCCAAAAAAGGTCACACTCTGAGATACTGGGGGTTACGACTCTAACATATCTTTTTTTTTTTTTTTTGGTGCAAAATGGTGGTTGAGGTCTCTCTCTCTCTTTTTAAAGATTTTATTTATTTACTTGACAGAGATCACAAGTAGACAGAGAGACAGAGGGAAGCAGGCTCCCTGGTGAGCAGAGAGCCCAACTTGAGGCTCGATCCCAGGACCCTGAGATCATGACCTGAGCCAAAGGCAGAGGCTTAACCCACTGAGCCATCCAGGCACCCCAATGTCTTTCTTTTTGAGGAATGCAATTCAACCCATAACAGACAGGATTGCTGAGATTCATTCATGCAATAGATATTTCTGGCATGGCTAGATCAGATATACTGAGCCACATACTGTGCACTAAAGAGATTGAAAACATATAATTTATATACATCTTATATATATTTTATACACACACACACACACACACACACACATATACGTCTGTGTATGCGTGTGGTCTCCCAGAGATTGGAGATACAACACATAGGAAACATGGAGTACTATTACAGGGGTATAAATTATCATATACTATGTAAATGACAGAGGAAGTATTCTGGCAAAATTCGGAGGAGAGAGATGTAATTTGTGAGCCCAGATGAGACTGATCACATGGGCACAAGGAGGCTTAACAGATTGCTTCTGATAACTGGTCCTCTTGGCCACACCTGAATGATTGACCCTCTGGCTCTGTCATGAGCATCCCTGGACTTTCCCAGAATGCACACTCAGCTCTGGAACCACTCCCAGAGCCTTCTCACAAACCACAGTGACTAAACCCACAGTCTGACCCAGATACAGCCTCCGGGACTACAGAGAAGCCTTTGTGGCTAATCACACATGCCCAGATGTGGGCCCTGACCCTGTGCTACCAAATGCAGACATTTGTGAACAGTCTTAGAAAGGGGAGTACTCAGGGCCCCCTGGGTGGCTCATTTGGTTAAGTGTTCAGCTCTTGATTTTGGCTCAGGTCATGATCTCATTGTTGTGGGATTGGGCCCCATGTCTGGCTCATGTGCTGGGCATGGCGCCTGCTTGAAATTCTCTCTCCCCTCTCCCTCTGCCTTTCCCTCTACTCTCTGCATGTGCTCCAAAAAAGAAAAGAGGGGCTGAAGTACTCAGGCAAGACTCTGCCGATAAGGTAGAATTCTAAGTAGGACCTAAAGACTGCAGAAGTTTCCATCAGAAACAGAGGGTAGAAAAGAGGCCCTCATTTGGGGGATGGGTCGTAAGTAAGCACTCAGAAGCAGGGTGGTACACACTCCAGGGATGTGAGAAAGTAGGTTGGGCTAACTTACAGGAAGGCTTCATTTGGGAACAAAGTAAGGGAGAAGCATAGAAGGGTCCACCTGGCTCCTGGAGGGCAAAATCTGATCTTACTCTCTCATGATGCCTCTTGCACTAATTCTTGGCCTCACTCTTCTCCCGTCTGCACCTGCTCCCCATATACACCCCAACTGTGGTTACTACAGCATCATTCTTTGATTTGATCTGTCCTTAATGACCAGAACCATCTCCAAAGACTGAGCAGTTCAAGCCGAGTGATGCCATTTGAGAAGAACCACTCTAGGCATGACTGATGACGTACTCCTGGGTGACAGGGAAGGGCCCAGAGGCAATTTGTCTGGTTCTTCTGTTAGAGCCTGTGATGTCTGTTTTTCAGAGTGCCAAGACTAGACTCCCTGCCTCAGTTAGAGCTGACACACTAACTAGTATGATACAAAGCAGAATGAAAGAGAGCTGAATGCTCAAATGCTGGATTTGTTGTTTTGGTTTGTTTTCTAGTGCCATGACTTGCCATTCATAAAAGCATCTACTGTCAATCTCTAGGGGACATCTTGCCCCAGACACAAAATGAGAACATCACAGCAGAATGGTTATGAGCTTGCATCCCAAACCAGACTATCAAATTCTGGGTCCATTTCTTACCAGTGGTGGGACCTTGAATAGTTACTTAAACTTCTGTGCCTCTGTTTGCGCATCTGTAAAATGGACATAATTACTTTATGTACCTGGTGAATTAACAGAGAGGAATCCTTAAGGACAGTATAGAAGCATTTAGGAAGCACTAGGCAAACATTAGTTCTCAGTAATATTGGCTTCAGGAATATGTAAATTAACCTACAACTTGGTGCAAATCTCAAAATCCCAAGACTCTGAGAACCTTGTAGGGAGATGGAACCTCTAACTACGTAGGAAATGAGGACTAAGAATACGTTCTCATCAGCATCTTATTTCGTTTCTTCGAAGGAATCCTCTTTGGGGTGCTGCAAAGATGGAATGGTGTCTTCCTTGATTTCCAAGAACAGAATCGAGAATTTGTTGGGGTGGGGGACAACCAAAAGAAGGACCCCAACTTTAAGAACTTGAGACTGGTGGGGGGAGTAAATGTCAATGTGCAGGGAGCTAATTTAGTCATCACATTTACTTTTTACATCCTTTTGCCTCTAAGCCCACCCTAGCCTCTTCCAAAAAAAACAAAGAAAACCCAGAAAACCAAAGTCAGCATATAGTAAACAGACCCAAGATATGCAGCTGTGGAAACTTTCAACACCTGAGTATCACCTTCTTACCATCACCTCTCCATTCCGAGTTAGATAGAGCACATCTTTATGGATATAAAAAACTTGCATTTCTCTGTATATATTCTATTTACGTATATAAGAGTATATAGCCACACATATACACACAGGGCTACTTTGTTGAGTGTGTTTCTTAACACCTCCATTATTTGTCCAGACTGTGCCTCTTGCCTTCCCAAGTGGTATTTTTAAATCCAGGGGTGCCTGGGTGGCTCAGTGGGTTAAGGGCCTGCCTTTGGCTCAGATTGTGATCCCAGGGTCCTGGGATCGAGCCTCATGTCCAGCTCCCTGCTCATCCAGGAGCCTGCTTCTCCCTCTCCCTTTGCCTCTCCTCCTCTGCCCCTGCTCATGCTCTCTCTCTCTCTGGAGTGCCTTTCTTTCTCTCTCTTTCAAATAAATCTTTGAAACAAAAAATTCTTAAAAAAATAAAGAAAAATAAATCTTCAGACAAATATTGAGATAATATATACCATGTTTGGGAGAAAACAAACAAATAGAAACCCACCAGTAAAGCTTTATTTTTCCAATCCTGAGAATAGGCATTGAGGGATGTTATGACTGTTATCCTGAGAGCCAACGAAACCAGGGCTAGACCCGGCAGCTGAGTGAGCAGGCACTACGGGCTTTGAGGAAGAGGGCGTCGTTTTAACCTCCCATTCTGTGTGTTTGACCTTTAGCATCCTATTTCTTTTCAGCACCAAGGCAGGCTTGAGCAAAAGATCTTGGCCTGAATTGCATGTGGAAATGATGTTGCAGATCTCAGTCCGGCTCTCATGGGTGAGGGTAGCCTGGCCTTGTTTGATAGGGTTTGACCTGATTGACAGTTAGAAGCCAACCACGGGGTCTCGCACGTCAAGACAGTAAAGGAGTTTGGCCCAAGGACCCCAGAGCAAGCTGGTCAGCAGCCTGCGCCGGACTGAGTTCTCCCCACAGCTGAGAGAGTCCAGCAAGCTCGTCTGAGATGCCTTAGTTGGTCCACAGGGCACCAAGGGAAAAGCACACTCCAGCAAACCAAAGTGAGGCCTTTCAACGTGACCAAACTCAAGCAGCGGGAGAATCCTCCGGGGAGGAAGAGCCGGCAGAGAGCCGGACCTTCACCTGCTGTGTCTTCAGAGGCAGGAAACCATGAGCATTCTGACAGCCCCAGAGATCCTTTCATCGCCAGCCCATCTCCATTCTGATTGGAGCCATCTGTGCAGCCCCATCCCTACTTCCTCTAACCCTGTCATTCACCTCCAAAAGCCTAATGATTTTTAGGGTAGATTGAATTTGTTGGCAGGCATCCTTGACTCTGAGCTTCCCAGAGTCATTATCACTTGACAGATACTGAATGCCCAATTAGCAGATGCCGTTGGGTACCTGTCCCCTCAATTTGGTCATGCATCACCTTTCTCCACCATGACCATGTGTTCTGGGAGGGGACTATCTCTTTGGCTCAAGAATAAACATTGACTAGTCTGAACCACTCTTGTGATGACCATTCCCCTGGCCAGCTGTTTGTTTAGGGGACGACCTGGGACTCTGCCCCAAGCAGTAGGATGTGAGAGGAAGTCTTACAGTTCCCAGACACACAGGAGGGGTGTCTCTTGTTCTCCGGTTGGATGTTGTCATGTTTAGGTCACTGGAGGTTAAGATAAGTCTGTTTCTGCCTCGTTTGTGACTGAGATACCAGTGAATAAAGAACACAGATACACTGACGGTGACCTGAAACCCCCTAAGGCAGCACTTCCAAATGTCCTTGTGGAAAACCAGCTCTATAACTCTTGGGGTAAGAATGCAAAGGAAAAGGACTTTGAAGATTTTCTTGAGATAGTATTTGTTTTAGAAGAGTTGTTACCATGAAGGGGTGTCCCGTCCCTTCAGGGGAATTCTGGTGAAGAACCAACTGCTTCACCTTGGGCTACAGATGCTCTCTTCCTCCACCAGCCCTGTATTTGCGAGAAGCCATGGACTCAGGTTTGCCTCATGCCTCTAGAGGGCATGAGAAGGGCTAAGAGCTAGGAGCATGCAAGCTGCCCCTAACAGATCGGCCTGCACTTACACCCCTGGTCACAGCGAGAGATAGATCATTACCAAGTACTCGCTGTGGGCAAGGCAGAGGAGAGGCAGTGAGTAGCACGTCACAACACCACCTCCATTGCAGATAACGGGACCCCAATGGCAACCCCTGGAGGTGAACCTTAGTCTCCTGGGGGCTCAGGAATGGTTTGTGGCCACTCATAAAAGAGATGCAGCCACCCAAGAAAATTACAGAATGGCCTGTTGATGGGGATGTCCCATGAGCTCACAAAAGTGTTTCAGGGAAGTCAGCGTTAGACAACAAAAATTAAAAAAAAAAAAAGATGTATAACCAAGCAGATAAATAGATGTAAGACCTTTCCTATGCCCCTACCACTCCTCCGTACCCTACTGCCCTGGTGAGCAAGTCGGGAGGGTGGGATGCACAGCGCTTCCCCAGCCATGTGCCCAGATACGGGTGGTGGGAGCATCGCACCAGAAGAACAGGCAAATAGAGGGTGCCTTGTGCATGGGTTATTTTAGGACAGTAATAACACTGGCTAAAAATAAGCCTCTCGTCACCACTGTGCATCGGCAATCCTCAGCAACGCCACTGATAAAATGCCCTTTACACAGGCCAGACCACTGCCACCACGCTGCTCCCCTAAGTACCCCACCGCCCTTACTCATAGAACTCTTATGTGGGACAACAAGTTTCCCTCCTTCTTTCAGCCATTTGGAATTGTTTATTGTTTTCTGTTACTTGAGGTATAAGATACTGAGCTAGACAAGTAGGACAAAATAAGTTGCTTGCCATCAAGAAGTTTACATTTTAATTAAGCCAGGTATGGACAGAAGGGTTTTCTGGGGTGAATGTCTCACTTAACTCAAGTACTGATGGCTGCCAACCATTTATTGTATAGACAGGAAATCATTTGGATTTGTTAACCCTACAGAATAGAAGCTTGTTGGAGAGGGGCAGGAAATGTTCCTTCCCATTTATAAGCACACTGTAGTTGTTTTCCCTGGATAGCTCAATGTAGGAAATAAAAAACAAAATTTTGCTCTCTGCATGGAAATGAGGCCATCTTTAAGTAAGGTAGCAAACAAGCAAACATGGGGGACATCCCATCCTTTGCCACCCACTGCTTTTTACTTCCTTCTTCTTGTTCCTCTCCCAGTGCCTCAGACCATTCCTGGTTACTATTCAGCAAATTGGCCAGCATTTTACATGGTCTTATGCAGAATCTGGTAGTCTCCTGGCCCTGTGCTAATTGTTGGGACAACTATTCAGTACAACGGTTTCATGGAAACCCCTACAGAGGAAGAAACTGAGCTTGAATGCTAAGTGGAACTCAGAACAAGTCCAGTCCACTTTGAAAGTTCACCATCTTTATGGTTGACTCCTCAGCTTCTTAGAACCATAGAAACATAAGACTTGGTCCTTCTTTCAGTGAGCTCACAGCCAGAAGCCTATACAATGTAGGAAAAAATGGAGAAAAGAAAGAAATCTGTAAGTGATAGGTATTGCTTAGACATGCCAGGAGATAGAGAAACTGGGTGCCACACAGAGAATGTGAGCATAGATGGTAACAGAGAATGTGAGCATAGATGGTAACAGAGAAATACACTTTGTCCCTGAGCAGATGCTTCTGGATTTCAGCTCTTATAGCCTAATTCATTATTAGAGCTTAATTTTAGCATCACAATAATAATATAGATTTAACTGATTCCCTTAAAAGTCCCTTTTCAAAGGGTCATTTATAGTTAAGCCCTAGGAATAAAGAGCTCCCTTAGGGTTCTGATTTTTTTCCTCCAGTGATATTTTCCATTTGATGGGGATAGTTTCTCATGAAGGAATGGGTAGGCCATGGGAAAATGAGCTCCTTTCAATCTGGGGCCTTTCCTGGTGTCCCTCTATTTCTAAGTATAACCCATTTATTCCTAAGGCTCTTTATCCTAAGAAAGCAGATGTGCTAGAGAACAGAGAAAGCCAACTGGGTATTTATCCAGGAAATACAAAAACACTAATTTGAAGGGATACATGTACCCCAATGTTTTAGCAGCATAATCAACAATAGCTAAAATATCGAAGCAGCCTAAGTGTCCATCAAGAGATGAATAAATAAAAAAGATGTGGTGTATGTATATACAATAGAATATTACTCAGCCATAAAAAAGAATGAAATGTTGGCACTTGCAGCAACATGGATGGACCAAAAGGTTATAATGCTAAGGGAAATAAGTCAGTCAGAGAAAGACAAATACCAGTGGATTTCACTCATATGTGGAATTTAAGAAACAAAGCAAATGAACAAAGGGAAAAAAAGACCAAAAAACAGACTCTTAACTACAGAGAACAAACAGATAGCTACTGGGGAGGTGAGTAGGAGGATGGGTGAAACAGAGGATTAAGATCAAGTACACTTACCTCTGTGAGCACAGGGATTGTTGAATTGCTGCATCGTACAAGTGATACTAATACAACAGTGTATGTTAACTATATCAGAATTAATTTTTTTAAATATTTACCTATATTTTTATTCTGGTTGTTTTATAATTTCACATCTTAACTATTTATTTCTGGAATTAAATTTTATGTATGTCATGATATAAACATCTAAGTGTGTTTTTTAATATTTTAATTTTAAAAAATTTAAATTCAATTAATTAACATAATGTATTATTTTTTTCGAGGGTACAGGCCTATGCTTCATCAGTCTTATATAATACTCAGTGCTCATTATAACACATTCTCTCCCCCAGGTCTGTCACCCAGTTACCCTATTCCCTCACCCCCTCTTTTCCAGCAACCCTCAGTACATTTCCTAAGATTAAGAGTCTCTTATGGTTTGTCTCCCTCTCTGGTTTCATCTTGTTTCATTTTTGTCCTCTCTTCCCCTTTGATCCTCTCTGCCTTGTTTCTTAAATTCCACATTTTAGTGAGATCACATGATAATTTTCTTTCTCTGATTGACTTATTTCATTTTGCATAATACCCTCTAGTTCCATCCACATCGTTGCAAATGGCAGGATTTCAGGGGGGGGTTGATGGCTGCATAGTATTCCATTGTATACATATGCCACATCTTCTTTATCCATTCATCTGTTGATTGATATCTAGGCTCTTTCCATTATTTGGCTATTGTGGACATTGCTGCTATAAACATCGAGGTGCAGGTTCCCCTTTGGATCACTACATTTGTATCTTTGGAGTAAATACCCAGCATTGTATTTGTTGGGTCATAGGGTAGCTCTATTTTCAACTTTTTTGAGGAACCTCCATACTGTTTTCCAGAATGGCTGCACCCACTTGCATTCCCACCAACAGTGTAGAAGCATTCCCCTTTTTCTGCATGCTCACCAACATCTGTTGTTTCCTGACTTGTTAATTTTAGCCATTCTGACTGATGTGAGGTGGTATCTCACTGTGGTTTTGATTTGTATTTCCCTGATGCCGAGTGATGTGGAGCACTTTTTCATATGTCTGTTGGCCATTTGGATGTCTTCTTTGCAGAAATGTCTGCTCATGTCTTCTGCCAAAACTCTTCACAGTGTAGGGATAGAGGTTACATACCTCAAAATCATCAAAGCCATCTATGAAAAACCCACACCAAATATTCTCAATGGGGGAAAAAACTGAAAGATTTTCCCCTAAGGTCAGGAACACAGCAGGGATGTCCAATCTCATCACTGTTGTTCAACATAGTATTAGAAGTCCTAGCCTCAGCAATCAGACGACAAAAAGAAATAAAAGGCATCTGAATTGGCAAAGAAGAAGTTAAACTCTCACTCTTTGCAGATGACATGATACTCTATGTGGAAAACCCAAAGTACTCTACCCCCAAATTGCTGGGACTCATATAGGAATTCAGTAAAGTGTCAGGATATAAAATGAAGGCACAGAAATCAGTTGTATTCCTATACACCAACAATGAGACAGAAGAAAGACAAATTAAGGAGTAGATCCCATTTACAATTGCATCAAAACCATCAGATACATAAGAATACATTTAACCAAAGAGGCAAAGGATCTGTACTCAGGAAACTACAGAATATTCATGAAAGAAATTGAGAAAGGCACAAAGAAATGGAAAAATGTTCCATACTCATGGATTGGAAGAACAAATATTGTTAAAATGTCTGTGCTACCTAGAGAAATCTACACATTCAGTGCAATCTCTATCAAAACACCATCAAGTATTTTCACAGAACTGGAACAAATAATCCTAAAATTTTTATGGAAACAGCAAAGATCCTGAATAGCCAAAGGAATGCTGAAAAAGAAAACCAAAGCTGGTGGTATCCCAAGTCTGGACCTCAAGCTCTGTTACAGAGCTGTAATCATCAATACAGTATGGTACTGGCACAAAAACAGACACATAAATCAATGGAACAGGATGGAGAGCTCAGAAATGGACCCGCAACTCTATGGTCAACTAATCTTCGACAAAGTAGGAATGACTATCCAATGGAAAAAAAAAGTCTCTTTAGCAAATCATGTTGGGAAAATGGGACAGGCACATGCAGAAGAATGAACTGGACCATTTCCTTACATCATACACAAAAATGAACTCAAAATGGATGGAACACTTAAATGTGAGTCAGGAATCCATCAAAATCCTGGAGGAGAACACAGGCAGCAACCTCTTTGACCTCAGCTGCAGCAACTTCTCACTAGACACATCTCCAAAGGCAAGGGAAAGAAAGGCAGAAATAAATTATTGGGCTCATGAACATAAAAAGCTTTTGCAAGGCAAAGGAAACAGTCGACAAAATCAAAAGACAACTGACAGAATGGGAGAAGATATTTGCAAACAACATATCAGATAAAAGGCTAGTATTCAAAATCTTTTTTTTTAATATTTTTTTTATTTTTTTCACAGACAGAGATCACAAGTTTACAACACACCCAGTTCTCCATGCAATGCGTGCTCTCCATAATACCCACCACCAGGCTCCCCCAACCTCCCACCCCCCGCCCCTTCAAAACCCTCAGGTGATTTTTCAG